>NW_024121433.1:823002-1008129 GCF_016745375.1 Pimephales promelas | reverse complement strand
GTCACGTGACAAGAACCAACCGGAGCGCAACCGCTCTAGCGCTTCGGAAAAAGGAGAATGCGGCGCGTCCAGCGTTTTCTACGTGTTTTTAGGCGCTATATGTGAATCCGGCCTCAGGGAGTTGGTTGGTTGGTTCAATATGTCAGGTTTTGGTTCAAAATATGTTTTGAACCAAAAAACATTAAAATCGAGAACTCAAATGTCATTGTGAAAAAAAAAATATGTTACTGTTGTAGGTAAAATAACTAAATAACTAAAACTAAATAACTAAATAATTGTGTAGATGATTTGCTTCAAGTGTAACCCAACATCAGACATTAAGTCCCGTCCGAAGTATTTTTTGCACATAGACCAATCAATCTCTCCTTTACCTTTAATACTGTGTTCACACCAGAAACAAACTGCGCGTCAAATTTGCGCATACCGTGTCTATACGCGGGAACACTTTGAATCCACCCGAGTGTAAAGGGCGACTCAACTTCCACGGACAGTTTTTAATGTTTTTATTTTGCTTTAGTATAATTTTTGGGTCAATTAAGGCCGGTTTCGGGATTCGGGACAACAGCTTAGATTTCAGGACTATCCCGAATTTTTCGGGACTTCTGGTCACCCAGGTCCCGACCCTTGGCGTCTTGGCGAGCTACCCCCCATCAAGCCACAAGCTGGTAGCTCGCTAGCGACGTGTTGGAGACCCCTGTGATAGATAACAGAAAACTGCTTTCCCATGTGTCATAAGAAAATGCTGCCCCGGGCTACTACTGGGGCTTGTCAAGGTGTAAACACAGCTGTAGGGTTTACAATTAGGGAATAGCATAATTTTCAAATTATGGTCACGTTTACGGGAAAGTCTGATAAGTCATTATGCAACAAATTATATTTCATAAGTTCATTAATGAAGCTCCAAATCGTTTTTGGCTGAAGCTGAAGGCAGTCGAAGGCATCAAAACAAGTTGTCAAATAAAATGAGAGGGATGGAGGTGGAGGAGGAATAGACTGATCTTTTTCTCCCCTATTTCTTTGGTGAGACAGCCTCAAACAAATTACGAACGGCACCTCTTTGGCAAAGGAGAACACAAACTTTTGCTGAGCTTGATCTCATGAAAAGCACACCTATGATGAATGAGCTGAGCTTTGCCAAATGTGCTCATAAATTTAAACAGACACAAATACAGGAGGAAAATCCATTTATTTTGTATATGGAGTGATAATATTTACCCTCTGGCCACTCCTGTCACTAATCAGTCCATTAATGAAGGAATCGATGAATGTTAACACACCTTAAACGGTTGGTTCACCCAAAAGTGAAAATCCTGTCATTAATTCCTCACCCTCACGTTGTTCCAAACCCGTAAGACCTTCGTTCATCTTCGAAATCTTTTTGATGAAATCCGAAGGCTCAGGAGGGGCTCCATTGACAGCTATTTAAAGGGTTAGTTCACCCAAAAATGAAAATTAAGTCATTAATTACTCACCCCCATGCTGTACCAACCCCGTAAGACCTTCGTTCATCTTCGGAACACAAATAAAGATATTTTTGATTGAATCTGAGGGCTGTATCACTCTTCCATAGACAGCCTGAGGGACTGCCTCTTGACGGCCCAGAAAGTCATTAAAAGAATGGTTTAAAGGTTTAAATATTTATATAGTTATTTAAAGGTTTAAATATTCCATGTGCCTACAGTGGCTCAACTATAACTTTATCAAGCGACGAGACTACTTTTTGTGCGAAAAAAAAACGTAAATAACGACTTTATTCGACTTTCCATTACTTCCTTATGGGCGCATGCGCGAGAGCTGAGACGAGACCGTTCTTTCTTCGACTACTTTTTGTTACCGGCTGCTCACCGCTTAGGATTTACCGCCCCTACCGTATAAGATGACGTACTGATATAGCCGAGGCGCAAAACGTTCTGTTTACAAGCAGTACGTCCTTATACGGTAGGGGGCGGTAAAACTCCTAGCGGTGAGCAGCCGGTAACAAAAAGTAGTCGAAGAAGAACGGTCTCGTCTCAGTTCTTCGCGCATGCGCCCATAAGGAAGTAATGGAAAAGTCGAATAAAGTCTTATTTACGTTTTTTTTTTTCGCACAAAAAGTAGTCTCGTCGCTTGATAAAGTTATAGTTGAGCCACTGTAGGCACATGGAATATTTAAAACCTTTTCTTTTAATGACTTTCTGGCCGTCAAGAGGCAGTCCCTCAGGCTGTCTATGGAAGAGTGATACAGCCCTCATCAATCAAATATCTTTATTTGTGTTCGAAGATGAAACGAAGGTCTTACGGGGTTGGTACAGCATGGGGGTGAGTAATTAATGACTTATTTTTCATTTTTGGGTGAACTAACCCTTTAATTAACCCTTTGAAGTCCCAGAAGGGTAGGAAAAACTTTTTTTTTTCTAGCTGTTTCGAACTCTGGTCTGTTCTGGTCTGATTTTGTTCGAAATGAAGGATACTTTGGCCTTAAAGAAAAGAAGAATGAAACTTTAAAGCTTCAAAACTTTCTACTTAGGAAAAATAATAGCATATGCATTTGAAAAGAGGGTGAGTAAATGACGACAGATTTGTTTTACACTCTAAAAATGCTGGGTTGTTTCAAACAAAATTTGGGGCAAAAATGGACAAACCCAAATGTTGGGTTAAAAATGTCATTAAAAAATTTACAGTTGAAAGTGAAGGTTAAATTGTCCATATTTGACCCACATTTGGGTTGAAACAACCCAGCATTTTTTAGAGTGTATCCCTTTAAGAATGAGATGCAATTCTTCAAGAGGCCAACAGCAGTCAGCACATAAAGACGCTTATTCTCTGATACCAGTGGCAACTGCATGCATGGTACCCCAGACTCCCACCTGATTTATCTATTCATTATCATAAGGACCCCCTTTTCTTTGACTGCTCTGTAAATCTCTCATAGCTCTCTGCTTTTTCTTAACAATTCAGAGCCCTGCAGCATGACACAGTAAAGACATTGAACATGATATCATATAGCTTTTATCTTACCAATCTTTTCCGGTACTCTATAAAGGCTGCATTCTTTCTGAAAACCAACATTAATGGCAGAGCCGAGGAAATGCAGGGACAGCATTTGTATTTACTAATGTGGTTCATGAGTTCCTTAGAGGCAGCTTGTTATTCTGAAAATAATGCTGTTGTATATAAGAAAGCCTCTAGTGAGGGTAAATGCACACCAGTTGTGAAAACATTCCCTCTGTTCATTATGCTGGCCACTGGCCGACAGACTTTCCTGCAACCCTGCGCTCGAGGCACGAAGAGAAAGAGAGGAGAGATGACAGCCGGCAATACCAGAGTCCCAACCAGGGGGTCAAGCAATTTGCTTATAATGGTTATCAGCCAATCCTGAATGTAACTATATTTACATTAAGCTAAATAATTATTATAAATAAAATTTCCTCACTTTTTGTTAATCTTTCAAACTATAATTTAGCAGCACTGTTAGATGTAATCTTTAGCATAATTCAATATTATTACCGGCAGAATGTTCATTGTTTTTCTGTCTCTATTTTTGTATGGTAATGGTGTTACAAATTAGTTGTAAAAGAATCATTAGTTGATCAACCTTATCGATCGATTAACGATTAACTGATAAGCGCCTATTTTCCCGAGAATGTAAATTTCTCACAAAAAAGCAAAATATTGCTTATACCCTGAATAAAAATGCATGTTATATTGCTCAATTGATGTTTTAACAGTTGGGATACGTCACAGAATAATGGCATTTATGTCGTTTAACAAAAAAAAAATTGCACAGAAAATTAAAATACATAAAAAAATAATTGTGCACTGGCTCACCTGTTGCATGCAAAACATTAAGCAACATAAAACACATTTTAAAATAAAAAATCTATATGGGTAGGCTTATCCTACCTACACTATATTAAGCCTACATATAATAATCTATCTGATAAACTACTTATATAAAAAACTTGAAACATTATCAGCAGCACTTATAATATAGGCTGAGGGGGGAGTCAAATGTACAACTTGTAACGAGTGGAAATAAGGTGTGGCCCCTTTAAGAGCTGCGCGCTCCCTGTTGAACTATCGGCCGTGCGGCTCGAACACCCCTTTTGCTGTCTATCTGAAGTGAACACACCATGTATGAAAGTGTGACAGACAGTTAGACTAGTTTGCCAGGAAAAATAACAAACCGGGAGGCATCCGGGAGGAAATGTGACAAACCCGGGAAAACAGGAGTGTTGACAGGTATGAGCGAAATTATTGTTATAATACAGATTTTCGAGGTTAGCATGCTGCATAGCTGGTAGTCAATATCAATGCACTCCATTTTGGCCGCCTCAAGTTTGTGTCGGCTCTCTCGCATGAGAACATCGTGTCACTTTCTCAATGTTCAATTAGCTGACAATTCATTTAATTTAATCGAGTAAATTCTTGTCGACATTTAATCGATAGTTGATTAACCGTTTACATCCCTAGTTGGAGTCGTTGTGCCAAACTTCTGAGATTGTCCTTCAGTCTTCTCTCTCTCCTGAATGAGCCCATGGCTGGTTGTGAGTCAAAGCCTTTGGCCTTGGGGCCTGCTGAGGCCAAGCAGGACAGCCCAGCCCAGCACCCGGAACAAACAGAGAAGGCCAAAGACGGGGAAGGGCGGGGTTTGCTTGACCAATGAAATTCCAGAGTGGAAAAGTTACTCTGTGGTTAATTTATGAGTCTTTGTCCTAAGTGTGCTCATTTGCATGTGCAGCTGGATTGGTGAAATAAAGGTCTTGAACTTGAACAGCTGGATTGGTTTCTGATGAAGACAACTAGGGAAGATTCTTGTAATACTAAAATGTTGAGAAGCTACTGGTAAATTAATATCTTCTTTTGTTAAACTGAAATGATGACAGAATTGAATCTGTGGATGAACTACTCCTTGAAGGCTGGCTGTGAGGTCTGTGTGGGGGTACGTAAGACAAAAACAGGTTGGAGAACAACTGTAAGGTCTGCATGTATCCTCTTGACCTCTAGAGAAGACAGACGCTGTGCATATGTAGACATACTGGGGGAGATCTCCAGATTGGGAGGTTCCAGATGGCTCCAGATGTGGCGACCTGGTGTTTTCACAAGCTGTAAACAGCACTCCCATTGGACGGCCCCGGAGTCTGAGACATTTCTGTCACCCAGCTGAACAGACACAGCTAACGCTGATATGAAAGCTGCCCACAGGAGATCTCAGCAGGGAGGGTGTCATTGTTTAGAAGAGCAGAGACGGTGGAGAATGAGTCGGTGAAGACAGATCTCTGGCCCACAGAGCACAATGAAAACTGGATATCCTGTTTCTGTGGTCTTCTGCTTTAGCACCCCTGGAGTTCTAGACAATATCTAGACTTCAGACAATACATGTCATGTAAATAAATACTCTTTCTTTTGTGGCATGTTTAAAGTGGACACATGTAGATATTCAGGACAGAAGGTTATAGTATCCAGCTTGTATACGGCAGAGAAGCGAATGTGCAAACATAAATATTGTATGTGATGTGTGCATATGTTTTGTGTTCTCAAAGACTGTCCTTAAGAGGTCAAAAGAATCCAAGTGCTCATAAGTTTGAGAATAATACCCGATGACAGCTCAATAATTCTTCCCCTTCCATTAGGAATGAAAGATTGTTATTGTTATACCACTATAAAGAGGGTTAATATGACAGTGTCTTAAATCTTAAAATAATGATAGTAAGGCAACACAAGGACGAAAGGCTATGAAGAAGACATAAACATTTGAGCAACACATTATATAATAGAGAAGTCCGCAGATCATTATTTAACCCTGTATGACTCCTTTTCAAGCTAAATTATTACATCATTAATTATTTAAAAATAGTAATTATTTAAAATAAATATTTAAATGTGTTTTTGCAATTAATTTAGCTTCCAAGTCATCTAACAGTCACCTAAATTTAATATTTAAAAACAAGTTAAACATAATCTTAAGCAAAACTCTAAATATTATTAGTTTTTATTTTTAGTTTATTCCAAAGAAATTGCAATATACCATTTATTACGTGTGATTTTCGGCCTGGGTTATAATATTGTAGCATAAATTATCATGACACAACTGTATTTAATTCTACTGTAGATACTAAAGCTGCAGTCTATGGCTTTTTTGGGGTTAAAAATTATCCAAAATACATAGTTGAGAAAATACATAACCAGCCAGTGTTCAAACGGAGTGGCTACAGAAAAAAAGAGACTGAAACCGGACCCATGTGAAAACAAGGATACATATCGGAAGGACATTACATGCAGTCACGCAATGCTCGCTTACGTTGTTAACATTAACAATTTTAAAACAAAGTATAATTTGCTCGGTTTTGCATGATAAGATAACTTATAAGCGATTGTTAGATTTAATCAGCGCAATTTACGGTCAGAATCAGAAGAAAAGTGGATGTTTCTTGCTTGTTCAGATGACATTTTCAGGTGAAAATTATTATGTTGGTCATACTTCTGAAAATAATAATCTGTGACTCCTAATGCCAGTATCCACACTGGCGGTGACTGACATCTGAACACTCTCCTCAAACATTGTGTTCATCCGCGCTGTGCCGTGTCGAGGGTGTCGAAGTACAACTCATGTAAAGTTGATAATTTCGTGAATGACTGCAATTGAAGATGGTGAAAAAGAGGAAAAACGCCTGACTGCAGCTTTAAGGATATTGAGATATTTCTACTTGAAAAAAAACACAAAATATAATGCTGTCTTAAGCCTAAAACCAAGGCACATAATTTATGTTGCTCTGTTTTTAATAAGACCCTTATGATTCATCTCTGTTAGTGGCTGTTTTAAGAACATTTTGTTCAAGCACTTCAGCCATGCGAGAGCAACTGAAAAAGCAAGTGAACGTCAACAGCAAAATAGCCAATTTCAGTAGAAGTGCTCTGATTCTCTTCTCCTGTGCTTGGTCATATACCGCAACATGTTTCCTTTGGCACCACAGAGCACAGTTAAGTTTGGAAGTGCATCATTATAGTATTAGTGAAAAATTTGATCTGTATGAGTTACTTGGTTAAGAAAGGCATGGGGTGTTGGCATCTTTCCTGGCATTTAATATCTGTATGTTTAAAAAAAAATATTCTAAGACTGATATTGAACTCCAGATTCGATCTGGACAGAAAACGAGAATTATTTAAAGTTCAGGCCAGAAAAAAAAGGTTTTGAAAAAAAGGTTTTAAAAAAATGCATTTAAAACAGTAATATAGTGAAATAGTATTACAATATAAAATAATGCTGAATGAGAATGTGCAGAGATAAGCACGCAGAGTGATACAAACAGATGCTGGTGAGACATCACCACTCCAACTGGTGTATATATAAAAAATAATATATTTTTTTGTACTATAACCTTTTCCCGATGATCCTCTATATTTCACACATCAGATCAATCTAAAAAAGTATGATGTGCCATTTATGCACATCTTAATTTAGCCAAGTTAGACTCATTCCTATAGGTCAACATAATTTGACGATCCTGGAACAACATCCCAGTCTGAAAATGTAGTCCACTCCAAACCCTATCCCTACCCATAAGCTATCCCTAAAATCAGAGGGAAAAAGTGAATAACACTGATGTTGAAGCACCTATCCCTGGTTGTAAGCTTAAACTTGACATAAACTGTAAACTTGCCCCTCAAATCGAAACTTTGCTCCACAAGAAACATGTTTTTATTTGGTGAAATCAAGTTCGGCTGCCATTTATATGAAAAGGAGCGTTTTAGTGTGGGCATTTATATTCATCTTTGTGATGTCAGATTAAAGGGATAGATTTTACAACTCCCCCAGAGTTACAGTTGAATTTTCCCGTTTTCGAATGTATTCAGTCTATTTTTTGATATTTAGAAGAATAGCAGTAACCAGACAGACATAGTATACTATGGAAGTCAATGAGACCAGAAACTGTCTGGTTACTGATATTCTTCTAAATATCAGAAAATCGGCTGAATGGATTTGAAAACGGTAAAACTCAACTGTTCAACTCTGGGGGAGTGGTAAAATGAGCCTATTTCCAAAAAAGTGGAGTATCCCTTTAAATAAATGTCTAAATTTTTCACTCTGGAGTGCTGAAAAGTATGGCTTTCATTGTACATTGAACTATTTTATCTAAAAGGAATCAAGGCCAACTGTATGTATGACCCCTTTATCTGAAGCCATTAGGATGGATGTAAAATCCACAAATCTACTGACATAACATAGGAAACTGTGAAGAGGCCTTTGTCTTTTTTTTGAGGCGGAGACTCGAAGACCGAAGTATATCAGGATTCACACAAGCTGCCAAGACACATCAAAATGCACCATCACGTCTTGTGGAGAAAATGACGACATATAGTAAATAGTGTGATGTTTTCTGTAAAGCGGTAGTACTACACAGGAAATTTGCTCTATACCACAACAATGTTGTCTTTGGAATAGCTAGTACCTCTTTTCTTCTCCCGCTCAATCTCTTCCTTGTGTGTGCACACACAAACACTAATACGGCAGTGGAAAAATATGTCTGACCATATGCAAACTAGATCTGGGATGAGTTGTCCACAGATTCCAAGACAGCCATCTGATCTTCCTGTCTCCTTCAGACACCCCGCTAAGAAATGACAGGCTTTATAATTCAACAACAAACACTGAACGCCCCATAAAAGGCGGGAGCGTTTTCTCCATCTTCTGATTTACTTGGATCTCCAACATCCAGCAAAGCATGAATGAAGCCACATGATGAAGTTTTAGAGGTATGTTTATCTCTCTGAACAATGCTATTCATTGTGTCCTCAAAGACATACTTGAGAATACTGTCTGTAATTGTGAAGTATGTTTTCGTCTGTGCACACATAATTGATTTCATTCCTCCGTGGCTCCAGATGGGGGACAATGCTTTGCACCTATCATGTGATCGCATCAAATTATGGACTGTAAAGTCGACTCCCTCATCTGACTTAAGAGGCTGGGTAGGGGGGTATTCACACGCATATCAAAAGAAGACACTCCGTGTGTATTGATGATGAGTGAGATGGACGAATACAGCCTGATTTTGTAACTTTTCACCACATAACAGGCTTTGAACTGACTGTGGCATCAACATATTTTAGCAAACAGTGTTGCTATGAAGAGGCCCCTGTTAAAGGGAAGTTATTCTGGACTCCAGATGGACCAACAAAATGTGTAAATCACACACTGAAGCAGAAATTACACCCATTCGAGTTATGTTAACAGGATCTTAATGCTCCAGTTTGTGCTATCAATCTTACCATGTGGTTTATTTTTAATTGTATAATTGTAGAAGCTAAAATATACACCCTGAGAGCTCGGTGTGGTAGTCATGTGTGTGTGAAATGATTCATCAACCTGTATGGTATACGAGTATCTGCGGTAGGTATGACAGAGCCGTGCAAAGAGAACAAACATCGGAGGACTACGGCGCTTGGTATTGTGTATACAGTATGGGTCTCATTTTCTATACATTGCATGAGAAAAAAAGGAAAGTTGTGAGGATGGCTTTGATTTTTGTCACTTCTTAAACAATCTCGTGTTACTCTATTCTTGCCACACAACAATAGTTCATAGAGATCAGAGACTTTCGAGCTTCAAAACAGATGAAAAAGCACAATAAAAGTTGCATAAAAAGTCGTTTAAAGCAATATGATAGCGAAACAAACTGAAATGTATTACCCTCTCCTGTACTCCACAAAAGAATTGTTTTTGTCATCTTTTTTCAACAAACAGAGTTTAGGTTTGGCAAATTCCTCACATAACAAGATGCTAGATATGAAGGATAGGTTGGATTCAAATGCTAAACAGAACTAAACAGAAGTGGACCAACATAGAGCAATAGAAAGACCTGATAAACAACATGGAAAACACAAGGGCTATATAAACAGACATGATAACAAGGAGTACGTCTCAATCAACTCAGTTTACTGGGTTATGAATCAGTATATCATGTACTGTACACAAATTCAGACAGTAAGTAAGGAGCCTGGCTCATAACATATTGGGACACTGATGACTTTCCAGCGGAATGATGATGTCCATATTGTACAACATCACTTCTAGGTCCAAATGAGAGTTTCAGTGCAGCTTCAAAGGGCTTTAAACGACGCCAGACAAAGAATAAAGGTCTTTTTAAGCGAAACGATTGGTCATTTAAAAAAAAAAAAAAGTATTATAAGCACAAATGGTCGACTTGCTCTGTTCTGTGATGCGCGTTCGTGACTCTCCTGATCAAACTCGTTCATCGAAATGAACAAATCTTTTTTTGAGTCATGACTCGAAGGGTCCTAGATAAGACCCTTATTCTGGTGTCTGGTGTCGTTTAAAGCCCTTTGAAGCTGCACTGAAACTCTCATTTGGACCATGAACCGTTTGGTTCCCATTGAAGTCCATTAAATGGAGAAAATCCTGGAATGTTTTCATCAAAAACTTTAATTTCTTTTCAACTGAAAAAAGAAAGACGTTGACATCTTGGATGACATGGGGGTGAGTAAATTATCACCAAAAGTTTTTTTTGAAAAAGTGAACTACTCCTTTAAAATGGCTGACTTCCTGTTCAGTGTTCTGACTACTGAACTAGGGAGCTGTTTGAGACACACCCCAGGTAACAAGACATTCCTGTGGATGCAATCCAGCGGAACCAATTAAACAAAAAGACTACACAGGGACTACAAAACTAGACACAGGAAACAGAAAACTAGAAATACAAAATAAAAGTCCAAACAAACAATGTCATGAATGTGCATGCAAAGTTTCAAATGTGTTATGGAAAGGATGCACAATTTTGTGCCACCAATAATGCTAGAGGTCCAATTAACATCCATTGGTTTCCATGCAACCAGACAGAAATCTGCACATTGAAAAACACCAAAGTATTAGGAAATAAATAATAGTAGTAGTAATGTTTATGTTCAGTTTTGTTTTGACATTTATCATAGGACATATATAGTTTTATAAATGATGAGTCAATTTGACTCCAACACAGAAGGAGGAACTATTTTATTAACACAGCAGGAGGGCTAAGACAAAATTCCCATGAAGTGAAGATGCATGGCTAATGGCGACTTGACAAAGGGAGGTTTTTTTTTTTTTTGGAGTCTGTCTTATTTATGTCAGTACTCTAAGTGTAGTTTTCACACCCAACAAGACATTATTTCAGAAATCCAGAGATGTAAAGTAAATTCTGCGATAAGAGCTGGAACTAAGATAGTGAGCATAAAAAGAAAAATAAATAGCCTGAATGATTTGGTGTACTACACAACTGTACAATATCTGTTCAACTACAGATCAGTGGTGGAGGAAGTACTGAATCTCAGTACTTAAGTAAAAGTACAAATAACCAGATAAATATTTACTTTAGTAAAAGTAGAAGTAACACAATGACAACCATACTTAAGTAAAAAGTACCTGATTTTAAATGTACTTTATTAAAAGTAAAAGTACTTGCATAACAATTGATTCTCTTAATGACTATTTTCTAATGATTAATAAAACATTTAATTCTAACTCATTCAACCTAATACTCCTATAATGATGTTCAATGATTATGAAACAAGCTTGCAATTAGGCAATATAAACCATGCTTATCCTTACTATATGTTAACAACTATGTTTGGCAGTAGACGCGATTAATTTATGGTGTAATTCTGAACCTCTTGGCTTGCCATAATCCTAACCAAACGTATTACACACGGTGTGTTTCCTATACACGTAAAAATACATTTTTTGAGTATAAATTGCACGATAAACACACTGCGTGCGAGACGCATTTAGTTGATGTATCTATGGCAACCAAACGTCACTGGTGAGACAAACGTGCAACGAACGGACGGTCAGATTACGTTTTGGCAGGGGAAAACTGATCAGAAATTGTAATGAAAATGTAACAGAAGTTGTAGAAATGTAGTGGAGTAGAAAGTATAATAATTGCTGCAAAATGTAACGAAGTAAAAGTAAAAAGTATGCACTATTTATTCTACCTGGTAAAGTAAAGATACGTGAAAAATGTACTTAAGTAAAGTAACGAAGTATTTGTATTCCACCACTGCTACAGATATTCTGACAATCAAAACATTTAAAGAATTTAAAGAATTGTTGTTCAGGAAAAACAACATACTTCACCATGAATAAAGCACTCCTTTCTGGCAGAGAACCAAAGAGACCAAAACAACAGAGGACAAACAACATCCAGAATAAAAGTTAAACAAGAAGAAGCTGCTTCTTTTTCATGGACTACAAACATTGATTAGTCACAGTAATGAAGTAAACTGTATTTGTTGAAAATGTAATGTGCTCATTGTTGAAATGTGCCCCACATAGAGCCTGTCAGGCTGACATATAATCCTAACCACAAAACTACTCCTAACTTTAAGCATATTGAGACTGTAAGGCTGATCAGAGGGGAAACTTGCATATATTGTAGCACAATTAATTGCTTCCAACATTACTATATGATGTAACATGATATATTCAGGAAAATATTAAAAATGAAACACATAGCCAATTTAAACGATTACTCCTTGACCTGACAAAAAAAACCTTCTAACAAAAAAAGAAAAAACACAAAAACTGTGATTTTCCTGTGCATTAATTTAGGTGCAAGTGAAAACATCAGTACAGAAGTTCTACCCTCATCAAAGTGGCCCCTAAAGAAAGAAAAAGTGAAAACAGAATAACACAAGACTACCAATTAGATTTCCCAGAAGTCAAATTATAATCAGACATGCTGTAGCACAACGAAATAACTTAATACAGTCCAGACATAACACTAAAATTTGGGTGCTGGGTGCTGGTATGTGCTGTGGGTTTAATACAAGTTAAGCTCAACAGACTATCATGCTATTGACTACCACAGAAAATAATTCCTTAGACTTCTATTGTAAGTGCACAACACATTTTTCTTTGTCCAAACTACAGTAACATCTAGTTTGGGTGAAATAAAGGAGAATTACTCAAAGTTTATGATACCTGCGACCCTAGAGAGGATTTGGAGATGGGATGAATGCATACAATAAAGTGTAACCAAAAATTAAGCTGGACGTTTGTCTAACATTTTTAAATGAATGTTACTGCTTGTTTCTGAATATTCAGAGAACAATGAAAAGTATTAATCCCATGACTTTTGCTAAACTGTTCCTTTAACATTCACATAACCAGGAAAACAGTATTGAAAGTTGTGAGCTGTGAACATTATGTGATCTAGGACCTTTATACAACACATACCATTCACTCTCAGTAAAAAAAAAGTACAAAAGCTGTCACTGGGGCTGTACCTTTTAAAAAAGGTAAACTTTTGTCCATTTTAGTTGCTAATACACTCTAAAAAATGCTGGGTTGTTTTAACCCAACTTTGGGTCAAATATGGACTAACCCAGCCGTTGGGTTAAATTTTTACATTACATTTTTAACCCAACATTTCGGGTTTGTCCATATTTGACCCAAAATTGGGTTAAAACAACCCAGCATTTTTTAGAGTGTATGTACATTTGTGTTAATATGTACATTTAGGTGCTAATATGTCAATTTTAGATGATAATATGTACATTTTAGGTGATATGTACATTTTAGATGCTAATATGTCCATTTCATGAGCCAACATGTCCATTTTAGGTGTTAATATGTCAATTTTAGGTGCTAAAATGTCAATTTCATGAGCTAATATGTACATTTCATGTGCAAATATGTACATTTTAGGTGCTAATATGTACCACTAAGGTACCAATATGTAGCCTTTGGATACAAAAGTGTACCTTTTGAAAAGGTACAGCCCCAGTGACAGCTTTTGTACCTTTTTTTCTGAGAGTGTTGTAAAGGTTGTAAAGTCCATCCCCCACAGCCTCTTTTTTATAAGAAAAAAATCAATATGGCATCAAACCTATGCTTGTTAATCGCCACCATCTTTGAATAGACGTCAAGTGGTGCTTCTCTGGGGGTGAACGTTTTGATCAGGCCGCTTCCATAAAAGATACGAGTCAAATACTTTCTGTGGTAACCCAGAACATTCCTTTATAACA
Source organism: Pimephales promelas (assembly GCF_016745375.1). Next base: position 994,125 of record NW_024121433.1, on the reverse strand, counting down.
ACCCCTATTAACAGTATGTCACAATAGTGTAAGTCCAACTCTGATCATTGAGTTGCCTGTTTTTGACAATTCTCACGAGGGTGGCCCAGTTTGACTCCCTCAGTGAGAGAGGGCACAGGTTTATAATAAGTACCCATCTTCTCCTGGCCATTGGCCAACAGCCGTCATCACCCTGGTCCACTGGGCCCCAAAGCATGGAGGAACTCTGCAAGGGGTTTGAGCCACAGGTCACTGCTGGTGTAATGAGGAACAGCATCTTGTGCTTACAGGGTCGATAATGATGGTCAGTTTACCAACTCAACTTACCAACTCTATTAAGACAATCAAACCATTTAAATCCAGTTGAAATGACTGACTAAAAGATGAAAAACATGTGTTTGATGATCCATTTGATGGGCTACATCTGAGAGGCTCTTATATGGAAATATCACAATGAAAACAACATGCATCACAAAATAGCTGTGAAACGCTGAGCCAGTTCAACCACACAGGTCATGTGGGAACTTTCTCTCTGTGATAAAGCTCTCTAGAGCCACGGCTGTATCCCTATGAGTGAAGCTATGTGAATGCCGCTATGATCCATGTGACGTGAAACTGCTCAAATCTGTGGCTGATTATGGAAAGATACTCCAGACGACCCTTTAAAGGCATAATGCTAGGAGATACTTTCACACAGAGCAAGAGGAAGGTCAAGAGGTGCAATGCTTCAATAAAACATTAGGGAAACAAACAACAAAAATTCAAATAATTCATGAAATTATGACATGAACATTCATTAAATTGGTCATGAAAATTAATACTCAAATTAGCTGTTTTATTGGTTGGTGCCTAGCCAATGAAATGGGACTTCTATTGTTCTAGATGATATCACTAAATCCGCCTCACTAAACGCTAACATGGCTTAATGCATTACTGATATTAAAAGAAATAAATAATAATTATCAAACTTAGTAAACACCATATAATAATGTTTACTACAGAAAAACAGATGAGAACAGACTATGACGAAAGAAAGTTGATCCGTTAACTGTTATAACTTATAACTGCTATAACTGTTGATCCATTAATCTCATTTGCTTTTCTGTAGTATGCATTATTAGTATGGTGTTTACTAAGTTTGATAACATAATTAATTTCTTTTAAAGATGCCTTTGGTGTGAGAGACCCGGGTTCGAATCCACTGTGAGACACCAATGTGTCCCTGAGCAAGACACTTATCCCCTAGTTGCTCCAGAGCCGTGCGACCTCTGACACATATAGCAATTGTAAGTCACTTTGGATAAAAGTGTCAGCTAAACAAATAAATGTTAAATCAGTCTAATGCATTAAGCCATGTTAGCGTTTCAGAACATCCACGAGGAGGCGGGTTTCGTGACATCTTTGCGTACAATAAATATGTTTCAGTCAGTAGTTTTCAGTCCTTTGGCCCTATTTTAATGATCTGAAACACAAGTATCAAGTAAGTTTGTGGATGGGTCTTAGGCGCTTTTGCCATTTTACCAGCGGGATAAATGACTCTTGTGCCGACGCAAGTTTAAAATGGGTTGGTCTGAAATAGTTTGGGCGTAACGAGAAATAAACCAACCAGAGCGTCATCCAACAAACCCTTTAAGAGCAGGTGCGCATGTTGCATGGCGAATTGTTATTATTATGGCAAATTTAGCAGGCGCACACCAGGAGCGGTTCATACACGAGGAGACCGACGTTCTTGTCAGGGCAGTGAAAGACAGAGAAGTGACGTTTGTCATGGGATGGGAGAAACCCACGCACATCAGCGTGCGTTAAACAGGCGTGGGAGGAAAAAAACTGAAAAAAACATTTTTTTACATCTTCATGGACACCACATTGATTTCCCTCACGTGTTAATATTTTTCCTTGTTATAATGTATGATTTTCAAAAACAAAAACTGCTGCATCAAAGTGTATGCGCGTTGCCGTTGTGCACCCGCTGCTACATTATGGCCAAGCATGCGCGCTTAAAATAGCATTATGAACGTCGCGCAACCCGTCACTGACTTTAGGCTAGGTTTTTTTTTCTGGTCAGTGGGGGAATTGTTTTCTGGAATTGCAAAAAAAAGCACTAGGGATTGTTTGCGCCAAAACACACCTCCTTTTTTCGCCGACCCGCCCAGGGAGCACAAGTTCATTTCCTAGTTTACTGACGTCTGTGGAGGGAAAAGCCCGCTTTGCGCGTGTGCAAAACAGTAATGATACAAGCATCAGTATACAAAGTCATTTGCGCCAGGTGCAAGATAGGGCCCATTGTCTTTACATCTGTTGTAAAGCTGTTGCATCTCCTCTGTTCCCTTTGTCCCCGTGTTTGGATTTTTGCCATCGGCTCTTGGTTTAAATTATCTTTGGGTTTTCGGGCTGGGCTCATTTCACCTGGACCAGTAAGCAACCCCTTAGTAAGTATGCATTTGCACAAAAACCTCTATTTATCTTTCTTCTCTGCTCACAGTGGTAAGGTCTCACAACTCCATGGGACCTCTGCGCAGATGTGCCGTAGCACCAATGAACTGTATACATTCCAATCTACACTGACACAACACTTCTAACAGCATCACAACTGAGTAACCAGCACCAGCTTGTGTAAATAAATCACCCGGAAACAGCTCTAATATCCCTTTTATCCAGCTTTAATCCAGGTAGATTTTACAAGTAGGTCAACCCCATGAACGCCCTGCCTGCAACCCTATCATCTGACTGTATGTCAACACAACAGCATATGCATTCAGCCCACTGCAGTCTGACCAAGTAAGTCATGATAGCGGTCTGTCTGCATCACACTTTCAGACACTTTCTGAGCAGAAACCTGAAAATGTTTAAAACCATGATACACATTCCACTGTCTGGACATGGGTCTCTAAACGCAAACACATTCATCTTTGCACACCTGGAGAGACAAGACACACTTCACCTTGAAAAGAAAAGGAGAGAGTGAGAACTAAAACACGATAAACACACAGAAATGTTTCACTGTATTTTAACCTGTTAAATCTTATTATAAAAATGCATAGACTGTCATAACTGTAAGACTTCCAGAACTATATATATCGAGAGAGTACATGACTCTAAAAACACACAAAGTAAATCAAATTTAGTGTCAAATTAAAAGCTTTACATCAATATTATTTGTACATTTTAAATAATTTGTTACATATCTTTTGTCATGCTGCAAAGTAAATTTATTTTTGAAGTGTTGATTAAAATACTAAAACACAAGTAAAGCATTTAATTATAATTTGAACTGTAGAGTGTTAATGGAAATTAAGTGAATATATTGTTAATATGCTGAATTGCAGCTTCATCCACAAATATCCAATTAAAAATACATTTAAATACATGACGCAGAATTTTCAATAGAAATGTCTTTAAAGTAGTTTACCATAAATGCTTGTCAGTATATTGAGCAATACACTCTAATGTTAAACTAACTGCATTTATATAAAACTATAAGTTTCAGTTAACATGCAACTAATCTTAAAGGGTTAGTTCACCCAAAAATGAAAATTCTGTCAGTATTTACTCACCCTCATGTTGTTCCAACCCCGTAAGACCTTCGTTCATCTTCGGAACACAAATTAAGATATTTAAGATATTAAGATCGCTCCTGCATACAGTCCATAGGCTTCTTGAGGGACTGGCTCTTGCTGTCCTCGAAAAGTCATTAAAGACATCGTTAAAATAGTCCAAGTGACTACAGGGGCTCAATTTTAAGTTTATCAAACGACGAGAACACTTTTGTGCGCAAAAAAACAACAAAAATAACGACTTTATTTCAACTATTCGTTTATTTCTCCCTCTGCGCGAGTCAGGTTACTAGTTTAATAGCGTAAGCTTCTGTTATTGTACGTCACACGCATCACACACACATGACCAGCGTCGGCCAATAGTGAGCCTACGTGTGACGTAGCTCTACGCAATCACACTAGGTTAACTGACTTACAGGCTCATGGAGAAGGAAGTGAATAGTTGAAATAAAGTCGTTATTTTTGTTGTTTTTTTGCGCACAAAAGTGTTCTCGTCGTTTGATAAACTTAAGATTGAGCCCCCGTAGTCACTTGGACTATTTTAACGATGTCTTTAATGACTTTTCGGGGACAGCAAGAGCCAGTACCTCAAGAAGCCTATGGACTGTATGCAGGAGCGATCTTAATATCTTAAATATCTTAATTTGTGTTCCGAAGATGAACGAAGGTCTTACGGGGTTGAAACAACATGAGGGTGAGTAAATACTGACAGAATTTTCCTTTTTGGGTGAACTAACCCTTTAACTACGCTGATGTGCAACCAAGCATTATGGGGGGGGGGGTGGAGTTCAGTCTTCGGTGAATGCAAAATGCGGTCCAGAAAAAGAAAGCTAAAAAACAACATAACGTCAGTCGTTCATTGTACTCATCATTGTACTCAATAAAAAACTGCATATTTACATGGAAGAGATTTTAACACATCTACGTAGTTTGGACACAGTATCAGACTGTAGATTGAGAAAAAATTGATTAAAGCAAAAAAAAAAAAAAATCCAACATTGCTTAATAAAAGTCAGAAAATGAACACCACATTAATCGAAATAAAATGACCTCCTCATTGGTTTGCCCCCTTTTTTGTAAATCAAAGATGTTGTGGTAGATGTTAACAAGCTGAGAGGGGAAAGTTTTAGAAGCATCTCATAAACTCATAAAGAGTAATTGAGAGCAGATTGTGTCAAACACAGGACTCAGTGTAGCTGAAATCACCAGAGATTCCTCTGAGAATTAAAAACAATTATACAAGTATTTGATTTTCACTGCGAGCCTTTGTGCTTAATTCTGATTTATTGCTCAGATCTGATTTTTTTAGTATAGCTGTTCTCACATTATTGTTGTTTTAAAGGTGGCCAAAGTCAGATTCCAGTGAGAACAGATCATGGTCCTAAACTGACCCGCATGCATAATGTAAACATGGAGAACATGCAACATTTATGATATGAGCCCTTGTGTTTTGCTTTTATTTGTTGTCACTGTCATAGGCTACTTATGAGTACAATGATTCAGAAGAACCAATTTAGGGAGCAAATGTGGGAAGCCAAGTCTTCGTTTTTCAAAAGTCTCCATTTTGGTCCGTCTACACTGAAACGCAACCCCAGAGTTTTCAAACTAAAACGGGGTCTGCAGCATTTCCAAAAGTCTCCGTTTTCGAGGGTAGTAAGAATACCAGGCATAACCATAGCTAAAGCTATGCATTTAAAAAAAGAAAACGCACTACTGTAATTAGCATTAGTCACATCTGATTTAGGCCACGTACCGGCAGTCGAAACATGAGCATATAATGTGATTTCGGCTGAATGAAAATGTTCAAAATGATTTGTAATGTACTGAACAATTAAAGAATCAACAAGCCTCTGATTAACAATAAAATGACAAATCATTTGAACTCTTGATGATATTTAGCTATTATCTATTTGTGGCCTTTTTTACGTAGGTCATATCTCATGTGTTGAACTACTATCTGAAGTCCTCCTGTAATTAGTCACACTTCATTTCAGTTAATACACATCAAGCTCTTCCTGTTTGTGTTTGTATGTGTCAGAGCTGTAAGGCCCTGTATACGTCTGTCAGTCATCGGCCCTGATATCCTCTCACCTCTGCTGACACAAAGACCTTCTCCCAGCACCCATTCCAGGCAGGGTCATGACCTCTGTACCTCCTGACCTGAGATCTGAGAGGTTGAATGACAGAGATTCTCCTTGGGAGAGCAAAAAGATCACTCGTGCTCCACTAACACGCCATAGCGAATCACTCAAAGTAGTACCCACATCTTTTCGGGTCTTATAAGTATGCATGTATTCTAACTAATGTCTATTTTAATATATTTTGAATGTAATTTTCCCTGTGATGTCAAAAGCTAAATTTTCAGCATCGTTACCTCAGTCTTTAGTGTCACATGATCCTTCAGGAATCATTCTTATATGCTGCTTTGCTGCTTAAGAAACTTATTATTATAATGTTGACAACAGTTGCTCTGCAGTTGTGCAGAATAACAATTGTGACTATTTTCGTGGAAACCGAGATACATTTTAGATACGCATTGATGACTAGAAATTTTAAAAGAACGCATTTATTTGAAACTAATTTTTTTTTTGTAACAATGTAAAAGTCTATCCTGACACTTTTGATTAATTGAATGCATCCTTGCAGACTAAAAGTATTAATTTCTAAAAATAAAAATAAAAAAATAAAAAACTTTTGATTAATGGTGAATATTACAATATTGTGATGCTTAAATTAACTTAGAATATTATATATATATATATATTACAATCTATCTATTACAATATATATTACAATATCATATTGTAATATTATATATATTGCAATATTATACAATATTATATTACAATCTTGTACTATCTACCATTTATCATTATTGTCCATAATAACTATCATCATCAGCCAGAATTTGTATATTTACAGGGATACTCCACTTTTTTTGGAAATAGGCTCATTTTACCACTCCCCCAGAGTTAAACAGTTGAGTTTTACCGTTTTCGAATATATTCAGCCGATTTTCTGATATTTAGAAGAATATCAGTAATCAGACAGCTTCTGGTCTCATTGACTTCCATAGTATATTTTTTTCCTACTATGGAAGTCAATGAGACCAGAAACTGTCTGGTTACTGATATTCTTCTAAACATCAGAAAATGGATTCGAAAACGGTAAAACTCAACTGTTTACCTCTGAGGGAGTTGTAAAATTAACATATTTCCAAAAAAAGTGGAGTATCCCTTTAATATTCCTGGTTTTGCTCATAATGCAGAAATTTGTGTTTTAACAAGTCACTAAATCTCAGAATAAGTAAATAAGTTTTCTTCCTCATAACTTTCTTAACCAGCTTAAACGCTCAGGTCAGAGGTGAAACCCAAGTCTGCCATCTTCAGTAACGTTAAGTGTCCAGCAAGTGCAGGTGATTTATACGGCCAGAATTTAGTAGCAAAACGTTCAGCTGCACTGGTCTTCGTCAGGGTCATTCATGGCTGACCTCTGCTCTCTAGTTGTACCTCCACCCAAAAAACCCCACCACTGGCTTCACTCACTTACCCGCCGGACGGCGGCCACACATGAGGCTCTGCAGGCTCAACAATGAGCATTATCAGAAAGTGCAGCTTCACACACATTCCCGAGTCAGCCAGTCAGTGCTGGGCTCCAGCAGGGTATCAAACACGGGCAGAAAAATCAGCACATTCTGAAGTGGGGAATTCAAGATTAAAAATAGATGTGTTTGGTTTCTCAGAGCCCATTGAATTGGAGATCACAGCTAAAATGGTCTGTTCCCCAGATTGCTTATCATAACAGAAAGCAGGGCCCTGTTTTTCTTTACAGCATATCATTATTACATAAGCACATGGTCAGACTTTTAGAAGAGATGACTCTTGTGGTGCCTGTGGTCCGTGATGAATCCTGACAAGGAGACTCACTGGTAGAAAAACGTTGAAAATAATAAGTCTTTGTGACTAACAGCATATATTTATCTTCGAGTGTTCATCATTTGGGGTTGACTGCAGTGAGGGAGGGAAGCTATGAAGAGTTTGGCCAGGCAATAATTGATGCATTCTTCACCACTATTTTTCATGTTGCATTCTGAAAAGATCACTGCTTCTAAAAAGCCTGAGGATTAGTACAAGTCACTCTAAGTAAGAGAAAGAGACCATAAAATGAGTCTGATATCAAATAGACAGTGTGGTGAATGGTTTAAACTCAGAGATGGTAATGGATGCGAAGAAGTGAGTCATAAATAGACCCCATATGGAGTCCGCAACTGCCGAAATCTCAGCAAATTTCTCCTGTTACACTCTTAGAAGAAATGGTTCTATTTGGAACCAGAAATGGTTCCATCCCCCGTTCTATATGGAACCATTTTTTTAGTAAAAGGTTCTATTGGCCAAGTATGGAACCCCAGGGTTCTATATAGAACCCAGAGGAACCCTTTTTTAAGAGTGTATAGAACCTTTTAGGGGTTCCAAATACGTAGCGCTGAAAGAACGTTTTATGGTTCTATATAGAACCTTTTCTTCTAAGAGTGTAGCTATTGATTGATTGATTGATTGATGAATACTTTCACAAGTATTCATCCCTTTTGGGAAATTCAAGCATCCAGTAGCTTACACAACACATAACAATTGACTGTTCGCAAAGAACCGCCCCCTTTAATTACGGATGCTGCTATGTCCAACAAGCCATGCCGCTCTCAAGCCACGCCATGTTTTGACACAGTGAAAAATACATCACGGAGCAAAGAGGACACTGACAACATGCTGACAGACAGGACGGAGCAGTTTACTTTAAATTTGAAACAAAGTCTCAAAAAAATTAAAGAAATTAATACAATAAATACTGTTTTGTGGGTCTTTAATGCGTTGTGAAGGATCGCTGTACACTGTAAAAATTAATATGCTTTATCTAATCAAAAAAATTGTGGCAAAAGATTACAAGCAATATTATTAATTAAATTTAACAAATTAGAATTGAGTAATAATTAATCAAATTAATTCCTTATAAAACTTACAACAACAACAACCAAAAAACAAAAAAAACAAAGTTAAGTCACTATTATGGTGATCAGTGTTTGTTTTAAAATTACGGTTTTCTTCAGTGATTCTGCTTGTTAACATCAGGTGTCAATGTTGGCAATATAAAATAAAGAGTTCGTAATTCATCTTTGACGTCTGTCTGTTAGTGAGATATTTTTGTTAATTTTTTGGTGTAAACTTCACTCATTTTAAATGGTTAACTTTTAAGGAATAATTTAATTAATTATTACTCAATTCTAATTTGTTAAATTTAATTAATAATATTGCTTGTAATCTGTTGCCACAATTCTATTGATTAGATAAAGCATTTTCATTTTTACAGTGTAGCACCTGTTAAAGCTGCTCGTGAACTGATAATCTCTTCCTTCTAGTTAATTTAAAGCATCAAATAAACATGAATGAACATCAGAAGGAATATTGTTTCAACTGTGGAAAGACGTCAGTAGACACTTTCTCAAGTTCAAATCCACCGACGTTAATCTATTACTCTCCTGACTGCTTTGTCGGACAAAACGTCTCGGTTATGTATGGTAAATATCAAAGCTCGTTCCCTGAGGAGGGAACGGAGAAGTTTCCAGCATATTGAGATCACGCCTTCAAGTGAATTAAAACGAGCCAATGAATATTGGCATGCAGGATTTGCATAAAGTGTATGAAGTGTATAAAGGGTATAAAGTGGAATCGAGTGCACACACATATCCTCCTCCGAAGAGATGTAGGATTTCCCAACGAAGGGAGAATCAAAAACATACAAAGTGATCAATGAGGCATAATTTCTGAACCAAATGACTTTTATGAGTTCATTTAATGACTACTCAAAGATAAGCTACGGTGAGGTCACATTTATCACTGTCCGGCAAATGTTTGTGTGTAAAAACCAGTCACTTCAATAAAAATACACACAATCTGGAATTTCACGCAAGGGAGAAAGATTTTGCAATGTGTTCAAGTTGATGAATCTGATTTGTCACGTTGAAAGAAACAGATACCTACTCTTTTTAAATGTGATTTCTGTGTGAGCAGTGCTAGACCTTATTTGACAATAGACCTTTTTTGCCTGCACTATTTATGAACTGTCACCAACCGGGCATTATAACTGAATTGTATGTTAATAAATTGAATCGAATCAAATCAAAAATGAACACAATCAAATCTTACTGTACTGAGAGAGAGTCGAACTGGAAAATCTGTTCCCAGATTTAGTGAGTTGCTAAGCCAACTGAAAACGATCACTATTTTCTTTCTGTATTATTTCGCAGAGGATGAAAGAGTCTCCTAAATACTCAAGGCTTCTTTAAATAGCTGTGCCCTAATTCATGCTCGTGTCATGACCCATGTTTCGCAGTTCCAGTTCAGTTGAGACACCACAGAATCTCTGTTTGAGTCACAAAAGGGGAAGAAGAGTCAGAAGTCAGGAAAACAAAATCCCCCCCTCTTGATGGATGGCGGTGGACCAATAACTGTAAGCATCACCTCCTCATTCAACGGCTGCACCTCAGGAGATCAATTCATCTAAAAAACAGCTTGTGTATATTCCTAAAGCAATAACACATGAGCTGTTTTAAGTAATAGCCGTGTAAATCCCATCTTCACTGGAATGAGATCTAATGTCAAAAAGTAAGCCTTATCACTCATTCGGTCAGGAGGCATGCCAAATAACATCTCTCATCCTTGACATGCCGGGAAGAAGGGAGAGCCTCGCTCACTGGGTTGGACATATAATAAAGGATTGTCTTTTTTTATTTGGGATTTCTTGATTTCCCACTGGACTGAGTCAATGTTGACAGAGAAAGCAGCCAGGACTGATGCCACGGGGTCCGTGGAGGAAATTGCAGAGAATCCCTGGGAGATTAACTCGTGCTCAGTCCCCGGGAGTCCTGGAGAGGAGCTGTGTCACAGCCTTCCAGACGGAAAAACACACGATATGAAAAATGGACATGACAGTGTATAAATTAAGCTTTGCACATCACTCAGCTCGGCTGACACGGGCTCCCCAGGTCACTTGTTTTCTCGCGCGATGCGTCTTATCACGTAAACCATGAGGATTGTCGGAGCTGACGTCTGATCGTGTTTATGCTGCCGCCTTTCCCATTAAAACAGACTTTTATACCAAATACAACAGGACATAGCAATAAATCTAAATGATCGCATAGTGCTTGGCCCTAGTTTGTGACCTCTGGTGTGTTTTTACACTGTTCTAATCTGTCTTTCTCTCTCTGCTTTCTCCGTTTACATCACAGAGGACACTTCTGTGCATTGGGAAACTGTGAAGAGATGGAGTGCAGGATGCTCTCAGTTTCACAAGACCAAAGTTTAATGTCTTTATATACAACATAAAGTCCAAGCACCGGTATTTCCCATTAAAGTCAAGCGCAGCAGAAAGCACAACATTATATTGTAATCCAGGGGGGCAAAACATATAGCCTGCACTCGAACTGAACTGAACTTCAAATTCATCAATGGCATTTTGTTCTTTTATTTTTATTTTGTTCTTTTAAACTTAATTTAAATGCATGCCGGCCCACTGTAGCCTAACCAAGTAACAGTAATGCATAATAACTGTGTACCGTGAAAAAAAAAAGTATATTTCAAAGCAATCTAAGGTGGATTCAGAATGCAAATATTTCAAGAAATATTGAAATTTCCCCAAAATTTCCCAATTCTCAAGTCAATTGGCTTTATGCACAGCTGCACTACTTCCTGAACTTAAGCCAGCTCCTTGTTTCCTGTCTGTCATTATTGGACAAATTGATTAATCCAGGTGAGCCTGACCTCAGTAGTCACAGCAACAATAATCAAACACACCTGAATTAATCAAGTTTGGCCAATAATGGCAGACAGGAAACAAGGAGGTGGCTTAAGTTCAGGAAGTAGTGCAGCTGTGCATAAGGTCAATGGGCTCTATGCACTGCGTTATTTCCGGTGAAGGATTAAGGATGCTCGATAACTTCCGCCGATCGTAGAGTCCAATGCAATACAGAGAATTTATATTGAATTTTATACTCCATGGTTATACTAATGAAACGTTAGTCATAAAAACAGATAAAACAGACACCCCTCGTTGTGTTTATGCTTCTTTTTAAAATTATATTAAATAAACATAACTATATATAAAATTACATCTAAACGTATGTACGTTTCGTTTCAAAGACGGGAGGACAGTAAATATTGAAGACTCTGCCATAATCCCGTTTTCCTCAGTGTTCCTCCGCTTTAATCTCCACAACCGGAAATGGACGAGCATCCTTGCGTCAAATGCGGAACTTATGCGTGCATATAGCCCATTATATCCTCCATGTTGTGTGTTGTCTGTGGCAGCCTACCCCTGCCTATTTTCATATGTAAATGTACATCAGAAATAAATTTTAGTTGAGAGTGTTTCAATTTGAACTGTTCTGAATGTTCTCAGCCCACTTAATGGAATATTCTGGCCAATGTGGTCTCCTACAACAAATGAGCGTATGAAAATGAAAGCCAAATGAAACCCCTACTATAGTCTATTCCACCAGTTTTCAAGCCAAAATATCTTGCCAGTCTGTTCTGAATAAAACATGTTCCATATCTTTAGCTGCTGATCTCATGTTGCTCTCCTGTTAGGCTAGTAAATTATATATATATATATATATATATATACATATATTTAACTGTAGTGTAACATGAAAATAATTATCAGCTTAATGGTATTGGACAAAATTTGTATATTTTTGTTGCTGATTCTGGTACTGGATTTGCTCACCACTTATATCCAATGTAAAATCTGGCTAAAGCAAAGCCAGACTAATCTAAACCAAACTGTTTCCAAATTGTGGTGGATCATTTGATAGATGCTTTAGGGTCAACTTTAGGGTCAAACTAGCTTCTTCAGAGCCATCAAACACACCACGGTCGATGTAGTACATGCATAATCATCTGGCTGTTCAGTGTGAGATTCCTTTCCAGTGTGTCTCAGCCACACACAACACACTCTTCTCCACTCTGCTCGGTGTATCATTTGTCATCTCTTATGAGCCGTTAGATAACCTAAACACTGTTTAGACATAGATTATCAACAATAGTCAAGTTTCAAATGCTGTGTAATACTACTGTGTTGATACAGGCTTTATGGAGATTTACTCAAATAAATGTTTCTAACTAGGATGACCTTCATGTGTATGTATTAGTCAACATTTGTTTGTATGTTTGTGGGCAAGTGAAAAACTGTAGTATGTACACTACTGTTGAAAAGTTTTGAAAAAAGGTCTTTTCTGCAAACCAAGGCTGCATTTATTTAAACAAAAATAGTAAAAGCAGTAATACTGTGAAATAGTATTACAATTTAAAAATAACTTTTTCCTACTTTAATATATGTTAAAAATTTTAACATATATTAAAATAGGTAAAAGTTATTTTTAAATTGTAATACTATTTCACAGTATTACTGTATCACCATATTAGAAGGATCATGTGGCAAAGAAGACTGTGTAATGATGCTGAAAATTCAGCTTTGCCATCATACAATACATTTGATTTAATGTATTGTATGATGGCAAAGCTGAATTTTCAGCATCATTACACAGTCTTCATTGCCACATGATCCTTCTAATATGGTGATTTGCTGCTCAAGAAACATTTCTTATTATTATCATGTTAAAAACAGTTGTGCTGCTTAATTTTTTGGAGGAAAATTTTAATTTAAATTAATTTTTTTTAGGATTTTTTAGGATCTTACCGACTCCGCAGATGGATGAACATATGGTTGCTATGTCCATGAAAATATTATGTATACATGCTTATTTTTACACATTATTACTGCATTTCCGATGGGAAAAAAAGCTGTGGATGTGTGATGATTATTTATCTATACAGTGTTAGACAGCTAAAACCCACAGTGACTTAGTTCTGATTCATTACACAAAACACTGAACAGCGAAAACATATGTCCATCCTTAAAAAAAACATGATGTGGCAATTTACCAAAACAATTATTATACTAAAATGTGTTATGGAAGAAGTAACAAACTGTTTCCATGGGACACATTTAGGACATCCCACAACAATATGCAATATTAAGTACGTATTAATGCCTGATTAAAATGATTTTATCATCTGCTGTCAATCGGCAGCAGCACTAGCTGACACTAATGGAAGATAGCAAAAGCCTCTGGTGTGTTACGATGTTGGAATAGACCTCTTCTCAGCAGATACTTTCCCACAGTGTGCAGTGGCTTCATTTCAAGAAGAACTTTCACAGCTCATTTTTAGGTATGCCCTTGTTTGGCAGCACGAGCCAAGAAGCCATCTCCTAAATAAAAGTGTTGACTGACTCACTGACGCTGTGTGACAGGACGTGTGATTAATTAGAATAAGATCAAGGCCATGTTGTAACATCCCTGCCAAATTGTTTTCCTAACAGCAAATGAAATATGATCAGAACGACATGTTTGCGCTGACTATGACAACATTCTCCATGGGACTTTTAGTGTGTTGGTAATGTAGAGACATAAACATGCACCGACTGATTTTCTAATTATTAACGTTCTGTTAAAGGTCTTTTTTATATCACAACTAGGGAAGCTGTCCATGTTTCTGCCTATAAAACAATTAAAGGTTCTGTGACACAAATGCCACCAAACAATTTTCCTCCAGAACTTGCAATTTAGTTTCAGCCAGTCAATAGTTTGTTCAGAGGTCGCACGCCTCTGGAGCAACTAAGGGTTAGGTGTCTTTCTCAGGGACACATTGGTGTCTCACAGTGGATTCGAACCCGGGTCTCTCACACCAAAGGCATGTGTCTTATCAATTGTGCCATCACCACCCCCATATTTTTTTAAAATAAATTATTCCTTTTATTCTTCAAGGGTGCATTACATTAATAAAAAGTGACATGTTTCTCAAAAATATTAAGGAGCACGACTGTTTTCAACATTGATAATAATAAGAAATGTTTCTTGAGCAGCAAATCAGCATATTAGAGTGATTTCTGAGGGATCATGTGACACTGAAGACTAGAGTAATGATGATACTAATACTAATTCATCTTTACTTTTACATGAATAAATAACATTTAAAAAATATATTAATATAGAAAACAGGTATTTTAAATTGTAATAATATTTTTTCATAAATATATTCTGCCTTCGTTAGCATAATATTCGCTCAAGAAAAATATAAACTATATTTAAGAGCAGTGTTGTAGTCGAGAGTCCACCTCACTCGAGTCCGAGTCGACACCGAGACCAGAGAGAGTCGAGTCCGAGTCAAGACCGAGTCCATAGAGAGTCGAGTCCGAGACCAGAGACGGTCGAGTCCGAGTCGAGACCGAGACCAGTGAGGGTTGATTACCTAATTTACTTTTATTTACTTGGAGAAATCCTTTTTTTTACTGAATTTACTTAGAGTTTAAAATATATGATCAGTTTAGGGTAAAAAGGCCACATAGTAGGTGGTGTTAAAAGTAATTTTATTACAATTTGTCATGTGCAGTTGCGCACTAGAAAATCGCCAATCACTGGGCGTGTCAATCAATTTAAAGAAATATTTTACTAACATACATTAATAATCATGAAAAAGATTTTTAATTGAACTCGAGTGGACTCGGGAATAAGTCCGAGTCCTAAAAAAAAAATGTTCGAGTACGAGTCAATTCCGAGTCCAAATGGACACGAGTCCATGACAAGACCAAGACCATTAAAATATGGTCCGAGTAAAAATATGGTCCAAAACGAATATGGTCCAATAAAATAGAGTCCGAGTCTCGAGTACTACAACACTGTTTAAGAGTCTTAAAAAAGGCACCTAAATTTGTCGAAACAGGTTTGAATCTACTTTTTTTGTTCGGTGAAATGTTTAAATTGTTCAAAAATTTACCAGTATGAATTCTTTAGCATCTGAAAGATATAAAAATAAATTCAAACCAAACTATAGGCTATACACACACACACAGACACGTGTATATATATATATATATATATATATATATGGGATGGTGTGAAGGAATTTTTATCAAAAGGAACAAATCTTTTTCAGAGTCATTTGGTTCATTCAAAGAACGAAACGAACAAATTGACTCAGAAAAAGATTTGTTCATTTTGATAAACGAGTTTGAATAGGAGAGTCACGGACATCCATCACAGAACAGAGCAAGGCGAGCATTTGAGCTTATAAAACTTAAACTTTGTTGTTGTTGTTTTTTTTTTAAAGAGGGTTTTGTAAAAATATTGCCATGGGTACGTTTTTCCAATGAGCCTGGGCTTAAACCTCTTTGCTGACAAATCTCGGCTCATCTGGTGGTAAATATTTTCAGTTTAAGTTGCGGTCAAAAATGACTTTTGTTTTTGAAGGGTAGAAAGCAATCCTCTTTATGCTTTGATATCTACCCTCAAGTCTAAAACTAAAATCAATTTGCTGCGCTTCAAAGAAGATCCAAACCATACTAAATGGACCATCCTCCAGCTTTTCCCAAGCAATCAATGCCTTGCCCATTATCTTTTATAAAAGTTTTGAATTATTACAGACAAGGACCCCTGGTGCATCATACCGCTTTGTTTCCTCTCGCACTGATTTGTACCATATGTCTCCAAGAAAGAAGACAGAGATGGAGGATAAGAGTTAGCATCCACAGGACCTCCTGCCCTCCAACTTCTCGTCTCGGACATCTCTATTTGCCACGTCAAACGCAGATAAAAGTCTGGCCTCCTAGTGGGTATAAAGGTGGAAAGATGAATTATGTAGCTTCGGACAACGCGTTCGCAAAAGAAACCTCTTCAGTTTAGCTTTGAATGCAGAGCTAATTAAAAATAGCAAGAGAGTAGAATTTTAAAAAAGGGGGCTAAAATTGAAAGCACACTACAAAAGGTGCAATCATTTTTCAAATTACTCCTCAGATGACAACACCTCATTTCACCCTTTCCCCATTCTGTGACCCGTCAAGAAAAGCGAAAGGTCAGAAGTTTTACAGACGTCTAACCACATCCATCTGGACTGACGCTGCCATATCCAGTGATATATGAATGGACACCATAGACTTCACCTGAACAATTCAGCATCACAGACGCAGCGGGGGGCATTCCTGCCTGTCATTTCTCTTTTGAGATTGTCTTGTCATCCTTCACACTCTTTCTAATGGTTTCTTCATGTTTGTGAATGAGTGATGCAGCACAATGATTCTGAGATGCAATGTTCAAAAAGTCCTTTAATCCAATCACACAGTAGAGCTAAGATCACACAAAACACACACCTGATTCACCCTGAGGACAGATACACTGCTGACCTGTAAGAGAATAAATTAAAAACACATGCTGCACTGAGCAACCATGCAGGAATAAGGAGGCAAGTCAAATCTAATTCATACTACGCTTGTTATAGGATCAATGATTGATTCAAAAATACATGACTTGAATACACATGACGAGCATGTTTTTAATTTTTGTATTAAAATAATTTTTTTGCATAAAGTAAAACTTGGGAGTGATGACTTTAAGATATCTTCTGTAAAAGGAGTAGTTCACTTTTTTTTTTAAAAAATGGCTGATGATTTACTCATCCCCATGTCATCCAGGATGTCCATGTCTTTCTTTCTTCAATCGAAAAGAAATTAAGGTTTTTGATGAAAACGTTCCAGGATTTTCTCCATATAATGGACTTCATTGAACTCCAAAGGTCCAAATAGGAGTATCAGTGCAGCTTCAAAGGGCTTTAAACGACACCAGACGATGAATAAGGGTCTTATCAAGCGAAATGAAAAAAAATAAATAAAAAAGTTTAAGTTTTATAAGCACAAATGCTCGTCTTGCTCTGTTCTGTCATGACTCTCTTGTTCAAACTCGTTCATCAAAATGAACGAATCTTTTTATTTCGTTCATTTTGTTTGTTGAATGAACCAAATGACTCGAAAAAAGATTTGTTCATTTTGATAAATGAGTTCGAATGTGAGTCACAAACGCGCATCACAGAACAGAGCAAGGCGAGCATAAAAAATAAATTGTGCTTATAAAACTTTCTTTTTTTATGAGCGATCGTTTCGCTTGATAAGACCCTTATTCATCGTCTGGTGTCGTTTAAAGCCCGTTGAAGCTGCACTGAAACTGTCGTTTGGACTTTTGGAGTTCATTGAAGTCCATTATATGGAGAAAATCCTGGAATGTTTTCATCAAAAACCTTAATTTCTTTTCGATTGAAGAAAGAATGACAAGGACATCTTGGATGACATGGGGGTGAGTAAATCATCAGCAAATGTTTTTTTAAAAGTGAACTAATCCTTTAACAGAAGATATCTTAAAGCAATCCTTTTGCAACGGGATCATCTTATGAAAGGGTCTATGGCATAATAAAGTTTGAAAACCCCTAAGTGAGACTGTCAGCACACCCTCTAAACACCCTCTACAGAAAGTTGTCTCTAATTTCATCCACTTTAAAGCACCGCCACTACAACCATCAAAGAACCACTTTTGTAACAAATTCACTGCATTCAACAATCAATTTCAAGACAATTACTGCCAGACTTCAAATCGTCCTTCAAATGTTCCTGTTATTATGCATAATCCATAGGTCACCACTTTTTGTAAGGACTATGCTGGTTCAGGCCAATCAACAATTATTTAGCGCATGTCCGATATCCTTGAGCTGCACTTTACTTCTGGTCACTTCATATGTTTTTACTCATCATATAGCTATCTTTATGTTAAATCTCTTCCATTTACTCTTGACCATATAAATGTGTCTCTGTAAAACAAATATAAATCTGTTCTTTGATCGTGTGTTGAGCATTCAGGATGCGACGGTGAACTTTTAGATTATTTTGTGGCAGTTTGCGCTTGGGATTGCTGAGGTCACATCTGTGGCGATGCATGTTGCAATAGCACTGTCATATGTGACTATCGGGAGCTGGTAGCCCATAACATGCTCTCACATGTTTATATATGTATTTATTCATTTTTACCATTTTGGGGGGAGTAAAATTTACATATATGGCTCAAACAACCAGATTAATTTACACTTGGCTAGTTGGAATGCATCTCAAACCACCTCCTGAATTGGTTTGAGTGATTTAAATCAGCCTCAAATGCGTTTACATCTGGTCTCGTCTCTGATGACATGTTTACTGGCACGAGGGCGGGACAACCTGTCACTCACATGAGCTCAACCACAACCATCCAATCAATTCCCAATGGACAAAATCAAGTCCCGCCCTACATTCTTCTTATAAACGAAGCCATTTCACTTAAATATACGTCACAATAGTGTTGGAACCTGCCATCTCAAGCTAATAGAAGGCTACTTAGTTAGAGATAATGTATGTAAATCCAACGCATTCTCATCCTAGGGCGTCATCTAGTGACACTTTTGAAATTTCGTCTAAATCCAACACACATGGCACCCTTTAGCGTCAATATAACGCTTTGTTCGGTTATGGTAGGTTTAGTTCTGGGGTAGGTTACCACTAGGAGGCGCCTTCTGGCTCATATATACCTGCGTCTCATATTGACACTAAAGGGTGCCATGTGAGTTGGATGTAGACGAAATGTCAAAAGCGTCAGTATATGACGCCTTGGGATGAGACCGGGCTGGTAAATCAACCTGATCTTATAATGTGTCTATTTTATATGGATTCGGAATCCAGAAATGTAAGCCGATTATGAAAACGCATGCATGGGATATTACGATATCATATGAAATAGCTAACAATTTACAAAAATGTCAAATAGTTACACATTGCCATGGAAAGTGTGTTGGCACTGAAGAGTGATTGTAGGAAGGGAGTAAATGGCTCTGACCTTTCCCAAAGAAGTGAAGACTGAGGAGGAATGCGGCCCTCCACCTGCATGACGAAAGACAAACCTACCAACCGCAGTATGTCTGGAATGTGGGCCATTTGCTGCTTTGGACAGCTGGAACTGGCCAGCTCTGGTAAAAAGTCCTGGCATGGCCAATAGATCAACGCCCTGCCCAGCGTGATGTTTATTCACTGCAGGAGTGCAGCACAGCACCTGCCACACCATCACTGCATTGCTAGGGGCGACCCATTAAAGTATCTTTCTCTCTCTCCAAGCAAAACAAATGACCCTAACTGCACAAATAAAAATAATTGGAGAGTTTTAATCACTCTAAATGTCCCAAAATACCTTCAAACATGATGATGTCATTAAGTCATTTTAAGAAGCTATTTGTTTCTCATTTCCCGATAGTAAATGTAATTCATTCCCCCCAACATGTTTTGTGAAAAATGTACGTTTTAAATGAGAAACACCTGTTATCCATTAGGCAGCATCAGTGAACTGTTTTTTTATTTAATGCATTTTGGTAGCATTGAATATGAATCCAGTGCTAATTTTGCTTGTTCTATTTAAAAAGTGAAAATCTGATCATGATTTTATGAATCTGGCTGGCTCTATTGCCCATCTGTTGTCCTCAGCTCCCCTACTGGCCATGGAAGATGTCGAGAATGCCAGTTTGCATAACGTTCTTATGGCCTCTTTAATTCTTTAATTCACATCTTGCGTAATTCTTTCTTTGAGGCTTTGTGGCACTTTGGTCTTTAAGCTTTTGAGTCTTTATGAATCTTTATTCTTTTAACCACAGTGCTTCCTGGATAGACTGATGCTTTTTTTCCTGGTTGAAAAATTACAAAAGACAGAACTATGCTTTTCATTTTCATGGTTTTAAGCTAAAACTCAACTATGTATGTCATATATTTAATTACATTTATTATCATATAAAAATGTAATGAATGTCTGTATGAAATTGGCCTGTATAATTAATGCATTGTTCGTGTTAACTCCATATTAACAATATTTAGTTTATGTAAACTAATGTTACCAACATGTTAGCTATTGGTTAGCTACATATATACAGTAACGGTCAAACGTTTGGAAACATTCCTATTTTTAATATTTTTAAACAAGTATTTTATGCTCATAAAGCCTGCATTTATTTGATCAAAATGTAAAAATGTACACATCCTTGCTGAGTAAAAAAGAAAGGGAAAAATTACTGACCCCAAACTTTTGAACTAGATTATGTTGTTACAAAATAGTGTTAATTTATGTTAACATAAAATAATGTTTTAAAGAAATGCTGTTATTTCTTTAAACGTTTTATTCAGCAAAGAAATTTCACAAGTTATTAAAAAAAATGTATGCAGAACTGTTTCCAACATTGATAATAAATCAGCAAATTACACACTCTAAAAAAAAAGGCTGGGTTGTTTCAATCCAAATTTGGGTCAAATATGGACGAACCCAAATGTTGGGTTAAAAATGCAATTCAAAAAATTTCCTTTATTTTTAAGTTGGGTTAAAAATTGAAATGCCATTTTTAACCCAACATTTGGGTTTGTCCATATTTTACCCAAACTTGGGTTAAAACAACCCAGCATTGTGATTTCTGAAGGATCACATGACACCGAAAACTGGAGTAATAATATTGAAAATTCAGCTTTGGATTACAGAGAGAAAAAAAAAATATTTTAAAGTATATTAAAACAGAAAATGGTCATATATTTGGTCATATAAATGCACAAGATACTTCTTTCAAAAAACATTAAATATAGTAATGTTTCCAAACTTTTAAAGTTACAAACTTTAAGAATATAGCATATTATTATTACGTTATAAAATGGTTTATTTTCTTAAGAATTCCTGGATTTAAAGTGCCTAAGTTAGGTTTAACAGTGGTATCATGCACTTTGTGGGTCAAGGTTTGGCTCCTGTCCTGCTCAGATCAGGGCACTGAACCCTCTGACCCCCAGCCTTCCTACAGCCTGGGGAACAGAGAGAAGTCCAGCATGCCCAGTTAACCCAAAGCATTTAGCAGCACTCTTTGAATCATTACCTCTGCTGATTACTCCACAAAGACTTTAAGGTTTACATTTGTTTATACACAACACGTGTCCAGTTTCCGTCTTTGGTTGCAAAAGATAACCAAATAAATAAGACAGTTGTGCTGGGGAATAAACACAGTTTCATTACTGATTGTGCTTTTCAGCAGCTGCGCGCTCTTGCTAGCCCTCATTAATTAGCACTCATTCATTGTGATTACAGAGGGGAATGAGGCTGGTGGAGTCGGGCTGGGAAGTACAGCACAATTATGGGAAGCATTTCCTCGTGTCTAATGGGTCTCTAATAGCTGTGGATTACCGTAGGTTTGGAACTGGTAAAACGGCAGTGGTTTTCGAACACAGCCCCCAAAGGAACGTCTGACTTGGCACTCAGGGCTCGGCCCAAACCAAAGAGGCGGTCGGGAGGTTACCTCAAGATCTACGGCAGACGATTGGTCTTTCTTGAGAGGGTGGGATGGAAAGCAGTGGCACAGGATTTATGGTGCATGCATGTGCACTGACCTTCACTGTAATGGATTTTCACTCAGTGTTTAGGACGCATTAGAAAGCAACAGACACAACAAATCCTGCCGGAGAGCCTCAGTCTTCATGCGTCTGTCCCTCATTATAGACATCCACACCCACAGCAGCCACAGCCCAAATGTTTTCTTAGTTAAGAGAATTCGGGCAGAATAAACATTAACACAGTGGCTTTCTGCCCATCAGAGGATTGAGAGAAAGAAAGAAAACAAATAACTATCGCCATATGCGCCCTTCCCGCACATATCCACCATAAACCCACACTGAGAAGGTTAAACGTTTAACTGAGCAATGGAAGCCAACACACCCCTGAGATATTGATGGTGAGTGTACATAAATAAACAACCAACACACATTCTTTATTAAAAAGCAGGAAATTTCTTTCTGACTAAACTGGGGTGGTTGGATAGTGTCCATGATAAGAAAAAAAATCATTTAAACCACTTTGAAATGTTGTTGGATTCATATGGTTTTGATCAACTTTTATAGCATTTTCAAGAAAAGTTTTAATTCAATAACTAAAATGTAATATACTATAACAAGTAACAAAGGTGAATCGTTTTGTTTAAAAAAAAAGAAAATATTTTTTGCCAAAGATTTTATTTTTTCATTCTGTAAATGAGGCTTTTTCTTCAGTTTGATATTTTCATTGTTAGGTTATAGTTATCTAATGTTAAGAAATGGAACCTAATTGTAAAATGTAATCATAACATTTTATATAAGAATAAAAAGAAGATATATGTGTGCACAGTCCTTGCTCAAGAGTTTACACTTTGCAAAAAGTTATCATGACAAAGACACCAGTTTATGATGTTATGTCGAGATGTCATAACAAAGACATATTTGCATTCAAAATGTCATTATTGAGCGA
The DNA here is from genome assembly GCF_016745375.1 of Pimephales promelas. Next base: position 971,349 of record NW_024121433.1, on the reverse strand, counting down.
AAGTCACTTAATGACAGTGGTCATAAACATGCATAAACCCTACTTCATCTTCAAGACATATGTCATGTTATGGTTATGAAGGTGTCATGTCAGTCTTATGAACACCCCTTCAAGTAAAGGGTTACCGTTTCGACTCACTCACGTTAAAACACATTCATTAAAGATATTAAATATTAAAAAAAACAATAGTCAACCTCACAAACTAAGCAGTCAACGGCCCACCCCTAATTCCTATCAAACAAAACTAGCTCTAACCCTTAACATACTGTTAAAATACAGAAATAAAAAGAAAGTTACTCAAGCCCTAACTCTACAGCTAAAACATATGATTAGCTGATAAAATGTTGATCTAGGCAGTTAGGAACATGTCGTACTTGAGTAAATCATGCTAGGCATGTAAAGTGTATGAGAAGACCATCCCAAGATCACGCTTTATAAAAATCACCAAACCTTCTCATAGGCAATGATCACACTCTCAGTCAAATCTTACGGTTTTAAATTACGGTTTTCTGCAGAGCGGCTATACATATAAATTGACTAAATTAATAACCTTTTTACAACAAAGCTTAAGCTATGTAAATAAAGGTGACTTGACTATTTGTGTATCCAATCTATATGATGTAAATCTGATCTTAATAATATGTCGTGTATTGCCAACACTATCTCACGACCAATTCGTACGAATTTGACGCATGATTAAAAAGTGTCTAATTCGTACTAATTCGTACGACCTCACTCGTACTAATTCCTACGATTTGTCTAAACCCACGTGATGGTTAGGTTTAGGGGCGGGGTCAGGGGTAGGTCATTCGTACGAATTCATACGAATTGGCCAATTCGTAAAATATGTACGATTTAGCAAAATCCTATTAATTTGTACGTGTGAGGTCGTATGAATTGTTACGAATTAGCCACTTTTTAATCATTCGTCGAATTCGTACGACTTGGTCGTGAGATCGGGTTGGTATTGCAACTGTTGTGTATCGCAATAATATCTGATCTAAATAATATGTTGTGTATCGCAAATCCGATTTGTGTGTGCGGCAATGACGGCAATGTGGCAAATGACGTTTATGTTGGTAGGCAACCTCAGCAGCAACGTGGAGGGGTTTGCAATTCAGATGTTGTCTTATTTACATCATGACAATATTAGCCGGAGCGTTGGACTAGCCCAAGTCTTGTTGATGCGTGCTTTATTCTGTGCGGTCATCTCCGCCGTTCTCAAAACGTTTCTCCATTGTATTGTCATTTTTGGCTCGGCTGGCTCAACACAACTTCGTGTCTGCAGCAACTCTTAGCATGCGTACTATAACAATGTCTGACATGTACATTTTTTACATGGCGTGAGAAAAAGACAAACCATGCGAAATCTGATCAGACTGAAACCGATTTCCATAAATGTGATTTTTATAGGATTTCAAACCACGTGACTATAGCTCAAAACAAATCTGTAAAAATTGCCTTTCAAGTGATTTTTTTGGCAGTTCCCACTTGCTAAATATAATCAGTTTCCAATCGGATATGCACAAATATTCGATTTGGACTGACAGTCTGAATTATAGTGACCTTACAGTCTTGACAGAGGATCAGCTGAAGAGAAGTCAATCAAACTCCAACCAAACCAGCAATCATTGCTTCTAACTGGCAGCATAATGATATGAAAGTCTGCTAAACGTCAAAAACTGAGACTGAAACATGTGAGTGCTTTCACACAGCTGTCACTGCTTGGACTTAATCACATTCACTCAAATGACAGACTGCGTAGGTGTTACCAGACCGTGTTTGACTACTTTCTATTCAAAGCTTCCTGTCTGCAGCCATGTTCCATAAGCACGGACTGTCCCTGCATCTATCACAAATACTAGGTCTTTTTCCACATCAGTTTGACATACTCCTCACATCAGGGGTGCTGACACCGGACTGGCCTCAATCAGCGGGGTGGCGTAACCAGACCATTCATCTAAGCCATCACTCACAGGGTGACTCACAGTTCTTCTCTTCTACACTGCGTCTTTAAGGCATCGTGCATTTCTGGGCTCAGCTTACAGCCGCTTTCGCTCTTTAACTGGAATCAAATTCTTTACCATGAAACGTCAAGTAGACGTGCAAAAACTCCAGCAAAACACTTTCCATTGATGTTTTTTCTTCTTTTTTTTATCTGTGTTGCAATGACTTACAAAACACTGTGTTCCTGTTTAGATGAGTAATGCAGCAGTATTAGTCATTCTAATACTGAATTGAAATGACTGCTATCTATGTGTCTGTCCGCTTCATGAATCAGTACAAAAACTGAATGAACCCACTGAATCGATCTTCAAGTTATCATGAAATTCAGTGACGGAATATGTTAATAAAACACTTAAATACAACAGGAAAATTGACGTGTTTAACTTTTTTTCAAAATACTATAAAAAATGTTTTACACATTTTGTTAGCATATTGTGTAGTTGTGCTTGGAGTAAATATTTTATTTGTGATAACGCAATGAAACATGCCAAATGGAGTGGACAATTTTTGGCAAGCCTGTCATTTAAAGAGCATATTGCAGGTAAAAAAAAAAATCAAAATTTATAGAGAACCTTGTATGAAAATACCATATGAAAAGTTAATGCAGGATTTAAAATGTTTTAAAACAACATAAGGGCACTAATTTAGAAGAGAAAGTGAGCGTTTCTTGGACTGTTAGTAAAAACGTCTTTTTTTCCAACATCGCGTCATTTGACGTCATATCAGGGAGCCTCAGCCTCGGCTCAGTGGAGAGCAGACTGGTGTTCAGTGAGAGCGCTCGTCAGTCAGTGTGCTTTCGTTAGTTTTTGCATTTTAATTTATCATCGTCATGGTAAATTATATTGTGTTTGTGGAGATTGCAAAAACTCCAGCCTGTCAGGACTTCAAGATCGAGTCCACAAGTTTCCATTACAATAAAAGTGACGGTGCTATATAGCCTTTCTTTCGTTCCTGGTGCGGTTTGAGCAGGTGAAGAGACGGGATTTCTCTTCTGCATCGGCTCGGAAAACGCGGTCGTGTGTAGCGTTCACTTCAGATCAAATGACTATAGCATCCCGGCGATATGATGGAGTTCAACATGGTATGCCGAAGCAAGAATATTGATCGTCGTATACTACCAATATGGCATCAAATAGTGTTATAGGTAACTTAGTCATGTCATGCCCTATTGAAAAACAAAATTGGTTGTTTAAATACTCAAATCTTTAATGTTCTGTTTATGTTATAACCTAGGTGAAAAATATGTATTAAAAATTTACCCGAGTATAGCCTATGCTTTTAGTATATAAATATACTCAAGTAAAGTTTTTATACATTTAATAGTATATAAATCTACCCTAAACATACTAATGTCTGCTGGCCTGTTATAGGATCATAATAATCTGTACAATATTGTGAGCACAGTGTATATCGTTAGCGAACGTGTATAGCCTACTATAAGCACGTCTCTCACCTAAAAGGCACCTGTCCTGTTCTCCACTGGTTCTCCTCACATCACAGCTCAATTTTTCTCTGACCGTTCTGTCTGACATTATCCTGGCCTGTCCCTGATCTCTTTAGCATAGCAGGCTCATAACTTTATGGCTTGATCCGTCATACGAGTATTTCCTCAGCGTCCGAAATGTCATGCGATCCATTGTTTTCCTGTTGTGTGAATCGACGGCTCTCCCGCTCATTGCGTCACGCCCGCCACGCCCATTTTCAGACGCGGAAGTAAAATTTTCTCACAAAAACGACTGCAGAAGCTTCTGTAGCGTGTTTATACGTATATTTTAAAAAAAAATCTAGTCTACATTGTTTTTCTATGCATTGACTCGTTGGGTCCTCTAACCTGCAATATGCCCTTTAAGAAATTCTGAAGACATGCAAAAACAAGAGATAACCAACAAAATATTATTAACTGATTATGTTGTAGCCAATTTGTGCTTTTTCATGTGAGCTTGTTTTTTTTTTTCCCCCTTCTTTTTGCATAGTAAAAAAATAAAACCTGTAGTTGTAGGTTTCCCCTTTTTTGACAAATAATTTTGTCCAGTAAAAACCTTAACCAAGTTTATCAAAATCTGTTCATATTTACAAAATACAATTATGTTGGTCAGTGAAAACATTGGAAAGCTTTTCTTTGTACTTTTTGTTAAAATAAAAGGTTAAAAAGAATGAACAAATAACAGGTTCTTGATTTTACTGCATTTTACAAAATGTCCCAACTTTTCCTGAATTGGGGTTATACATCTTCCTGGTCGTTTTATGGATGGTACATCTGTACATTTTTCTTTCAAACAAATTTAAATCTTTCATAAACATAGCTTAACTGGTTCTGGTGTGCATTGTGCAATGCCCACTTTTTTATGCGTTTTAAATGTTTCCTGGTCAAAATATCTCAACCTTTAAATATGGCATTTCCTCTTAAGCCTATAAATAATTATGTCAAATAACTTAATGTGAAGCACATTCAAAAGTTACAAATCTCAGAATTACATCTTAAAGACAGAAGCCTTTAAAACATTCAATTGATGTCAGTCAATCTTGTATGGGGTTCAGAGCAGGTGTGCATTGTAAAAAGAAACACATTGACAACGGATCAATGAGTGTCAATATCCCTGACCTGATCTTCAAAGGTGAGCCAGATCTGCGAACAGAGTGTGTCCAGCTGAACCTGATGTTAACTGTCCAACAATAAATGCACAGGAAGGTTTCGGTTCTACAGGGTTTACTTTTACTACCCGTACTCCCAGTCTGAACAGAGTAACGACAACAACATATGTAGGCCAGAAGCCCTGTCAGTCTCCTGAGTATCCTCCTGTATCTCTGCTGTGCACAGATCTCACACTCTTTCCATTAGAAGAGAAGGAGGGAAGACGCCACTCCAGAAAGCCTAAGTCTCGATGCGTGGTAATGAGAAACACAGGTCTGAAGTCTGGACCATATTTCATCAGAAGTGCTGTGCTACTGGTGTACACCTGCACTGAGGCTCTGGGAAAGCCGGGTGCTAAGTATCTGTTTAGATTAATAGTTAATACAAGCCCTCAAACATTTCACAGAGGTCGGACATCTTAACAGTCTCTTAAAAACAAGAAGCAATAATAAAAAGACAGCGGAGCAACACTTATGAGGCTTCGCTCGGTTCTCACGCACCAAGCAAACACTGAGGATATGCATACTCGAAATCTCTTACGTCTGAACCAGGGGTCTTTAACCTTTTTCAGACTGTTAAGCCTGAAAAAAGTACTTGCCGTATAAATGTATTTACATACTTTGTTGTGATGCTTACATTGCAAACTAAAATAATCATTAAGAAGTCATCTATTTTAGAAGGTCTATGGCCCGAGGCGCTGGGATAAATATCCCCGCAATCATTAAACATTTGGCTAAAGTTTAGCTTTGTAACTTAATGATCAAATTACCAAAATATTGAAGGGTTATGGTCACAAAAGTTAATCTTAGGAATACAAATGAAGATCTTTTGATGAAATCGGAGTGATTTCTGTCCCTCCATAGACAGCTACACAACTTTGATGCATCAAAAAAATAAAGGAGTAGTTCACTTTAAAAAAAACTTTTGCTGATAATTTACTCACCCCCATGTCATCCAAGATGTCCATGTCTTTCTTCCTTCAGTTGAAAAGAAATTAAGGTTTTTGATGAAAAAAAAAGAACTACAGGATTTTTCTCCATATAATGAACTGCAATGGGAACCAAATGGTTGAAGGTCCAAAAGACAGTTTCAGTGCAGCTTCAAAGGCTTCAAACGACACCAGACGATGAATAAGGGTCTTATATAGCGAAACGATCGGTCATTTCAAAAATAAATAAAAAAGTTTAAGTTTTATAAGCTCAAATGCTCGCCTTGCTCTGTTCTGTGATGAACATTCGTGACTCTCCTGTTCAAACTCGTTCATCAAAATGAACAAATCTTTTTTTGAGTCATGACTCGAAGGGTCCAAGATAAGACCCTTATTCATTATCTGGAGTCGTTTAAAGCCCTTTGAAGCTGCGCTTAAACTCTCATTTGGAAACAACCGTTTGGTTCCCATTGAAGTACATTATATGGAAAAAATCCTGGAATGTTTTCATCAAAAATCTTAATTGCTTTTCGACTGAAGAAAGAATTACATGGACATCTTGGATGACACGGGGGTGAGTAAATTATCAGCAAAAGTTTTTTTAAAAAGTGAACTACTCCTTTAATACAGCGATCGTAAAACTAATCCATATGAATCGAGCGGTTTAGTCTAAATTTTCTAAAGAGACTCGATTGATTTATGATTAACAGATTGAATTTAGGCTTTTATTCACATATAAACATTCATCAACAAGTGTTCAGATGCAAAAGCCTCTAAGTGCCATTTGAAATTTTCTTCTAGAATGATAATTTTATCGAGCTTATATTAAAGTTCAGTAATTTCACTTAAATGGCAATGAAGATTACCTATTAATTGTCATTTAAGTGAAATTACTGAACTTAAATATACAAGATTGATTAAAATTATCATTCTAGAAGAAAATTTCAAATAGCACTTAGAGGCTTTTGCATCTGACCTCTTCATATATATATATATATATATATATAACTAACTGAGACTGTAATAACTTTACAGAGACTGCTGAATTACATTCCTGCTGATATTCATTACAATGGAAGGAACTCTTTTTGTGTGACATTGTTTAATTTTACAACTTTCAATGCCTTGAACTTCAGAGTTCCATGATATAAGTGATGCAGATCAGATACGATTAACTGAACTTTAGCGTCCACAGTAGTGATATAAAACAAGGCTCAGTAAACTCAATGAAGATTCACTGGAATTACTATAATCACATTAGCAGATGGCAAAAACTAAATACTCCCGGTCATGGATGAACATTAAAAGAAATCCAAGCCAAACTCAGACAGATGCGCTGTATTACTAAGTGGAGGAGACAGAATAATCAAAAGTGAAAGAAGGTTCAGTAGGAATCATTTCCTGGGCCGTGGATTAACTGTAAACAGACAGTTTGTGTGTATAGTTGCAGTTGAGTCACTATCTAGATTGTCTGGTGAGTAATTTGTGTCCATGCTGACAGGAACACATGTGCTACTGAGTGAATGGCAAGAATTGATGTCAAACTGTGCAAAGCAGAAACACCTGAAGTGCTCAATGAAACCGGGGCACAAATAAAGATAAAAACAACACTGTATTTTCATAACCATTCCTTTATGGCCTGTCAATAAGCAGCATGATAACTGAGCCTGCTGAGCAAAGAAAAGCAGTAGACCAAGACTATTTGTAATATTTATTTACAGAATGGTACAATGTTTGCATGTTACGCACATTGTAAATAAAGCATTCTTCTTTAACCATTTAACCATTTATTCATCACATAATTTCACATTTTTATCATCTGGTGTTTTTAGCTTGCAAAACTGTTAATATTGTTCCAATTTGATGAATTCATCATCAATTTTTGATTAAAAAAATCATGATCAATTTTTCATTAAAAAAGGATCAAATAACAATCAAATAAAATAAAATGTCTATTCTAGAAGCAGAAAAACGTAATTGCACCCCAATGATGCATGTTGTTTAGATAGATGACATCACTTTTTTTAGTTTGGTCTGACCTTTACTTGACTTTGTGTGGTCAGTGTCCAAGCTGACAGGGGAGCCGTCGGTCTAGATAACAGTCGAAGGTCTCACTAACACGAGCTATCCTGGTTTAACACGTTGTAGTAAACATTACTCCCTTCACATTGTTATACTTAATCTGTTGATTTCCATCACTCAAAGTACTCATTCCAAGCCAAAACACAAAACCAGACTCGCATTGTTTAGGCAAACCTCTAATCCAGCCCAACACTTCAATGGCCTCTCAGGCACGGGATATTCCTCTAAACCAGACTCAACATTTGTAGCATTCAACAAAAGATGAGAAAACAAATAGAGGGTATTTATTCCAGATCATTTAATTTTTTAAGTCTCATTGTTCCACGATAGATGCATAAACAAACACAGTAAAACCATGACCAGCTCTTACAATTTCTAAGTAGGCAGGGGAAACAGACCCACCTCTGTTCTCTAACACATACTAACATTCTCACCACGGCATGAACACTAGGGGGACGTCCGGAAGTTTGTTTTTCTCTGTGAGGGATGAGAGGGATATATGAAGGTCTGGGATGTGAGTCATTAAAATGTCTACATAGACACAAAAAAGCACATGCACCTGAAGAGACACCCTTAACAAGCATGTGAATCTCTAAACACAATCAATACCAATCAAACTGAAAGCACAATGTCGGATCCAAATTATGATTATGAAGAATGATTTCTGAAGGATCATGTGACACTGATGACTGGAGTAATATTCAGTTACAATTGCAAGTATTTTTTATCTGATTAATACAGCCCCAGTGAGTATAATAAGAGATTTCTTCCATTTTCATTAAAAAAAATTAAAACCTTAAAAAAACAGTACTGCTAATTGGATTTTTGTTCAAACTTTAGATTAAGGTCCAATGCTCACTATTAACTACGACTTTTGCCTCAATAAACTCCTTTTTACTGCTTATTAGGTAGTTAAGTTCAGGTATTGGGTAGATTCAACCCGGTCTCATCCCAAGACGTCATATAACTGACGTTTTGGGACGTCTTTTGACCATACGTCAATATTCGCCTTTTTAGGGCCCCCTTAAACGTCGGTAGATGAGGTTATGGGATCCTAACTCTACCCCATACCTAAACCTAACCCTAAACCTACCCCGTCACCTAACTGACGTTAAAGGTAAAGCGTCAGTTGTATGACGGCCCGGGATCGCCATCTACCGACGTTTAAGGGGGCCCTAAAAAGGCGGATATTGACGTATGGTCAAAATACGTCCCAAAACGTCAGTTATATGACTTTTTGGGATGAGACTGTGTTAGTAGATTAGAGATGTAGAATATGGTCATACAGAATAAGGCAGTAATATGCGTTTTATATGTACTAATAAACATCCAATATACCAGTAATATGCATGCTAATAAACAACTAGTTAATAGTGAGAATTGGACCCTAAATTAAAGTGTTACCGAATTTTTATTAATTTATCTTCAGATTCCACAATGCAGTTTATTCACACTTAAACACGTTATCTGTCTAATATAATGTTTGAAACGTACTTTACAACTGTGTGTATTCAACAGTTGCAGTCCAAAACAGGATCATGTTTATTTGACACAGCTGAAGCTCACTAGCAGCACTAGACTTAGACTATCAGAGGGATGCCAGACGTTCAGTATACAACCCCCACCACCAAGTGCTAGAGGCCTTCACATTCACTCAGACTCAAAAAACACAAACACAAACTGGCCTGCCAGAGCCAAAACACACATTATAAACAAACTGTATACGCTTAATAGAAAATACAGGAAAAACTTTTACAACAAGAGTCTGTTTATCCTGGGAGAATTTATCATAAATTTCAACAGGTCAGCGCAGTACACTTATAAAATATAGTGTGTGTTTTTCCTCCTCTGAAGAAAAGTAAGAATATAAAATGCCATCTGTTGAATTGCTCTTCAATAGAATCTGGTTGAAGGAGGAAGGCAAAGCATCTTATCTCTCGGTCAATCAAAACAGGCAACAATAACACACACAATTAGGAGATTACCATCATCCCAATTACAACAACTGCACGCAACTGTCTGCAAAATAGTCTTCACACGGATTTGAATTCTTTCTCTTCAGATGAAACCGAATGCCGCTGCACTAAGGCCATGTCTCGCTGATGCTGGCTTATGAATCAGTACAGCAGTGCACAGAACTGAGAGAGCATGGAGACTCACTGGAGGTCCACATGTAGTGTTATGAAGCTGCCTATTTCATCATTCAAACTCTACAACAGCGGCTTTTTAACCTTTTTGACTCAAAGGTCCCCATGGTATTCCTTTTGTAATAATGGCAAGGCTGCTTTTTTATTAACAGAAACTAGGATTGTCAAGATCCCAAATTAACCAACCAAAATTGGGTTTGTGATTACAGAAATGTCAAGAACTGTTTGTTTTTTAATAAATTTAGTTGTTATGGGGAGAATAATAAAAGAAATATTCAGTTCACATCTTGATTTTTTACTTTTAGCATTTTACCTGAAAGTACCTGGCATCGACGAACATTTTCGCCTTTACGAGTTTTCACTGTTATATAGTAGGAGGTGCTATTACACATCTAAAGGGTATCTCCTGATCAAAACACTTGCGAAGATGAAGCAGGAACAAGCGATAGCATATGTAAGTAGATGTATGTATAAAATAACACGATCATCAACAGTAAACAGCATATAAATCAAAACTGCCTAATGAAATATCTTGTGATGTAGTCCTCAAGTCTGGTTTCGAGACCGATTTCTGCTTTTTTGAACTCGTCTCGCACTTGTTCCTTCAAAGACTCGGTCTCGACTCGGACTCGACCCTTCAAAGATTCGGTTTTGACTCGGACTTGACCCTTCAAAGACTCGGTCTTGACTCGGACTCGACTCGGACTCGAATCGGTCTTGACCCTTCAAAGACTCGGTCTTGACTCGGACTCGACTCGGACTCGGTCTTGACTCGGACTTGACCCTTCAAAGACTCGGTCTTGACTCGGACTCGACTGTATTTGAAAACCAACGGACTCGGTCTCGACTTGGACTCGACCCTTCAAAGACTCGGTCTTGACTCGGACTCGACTGTATTTGAAAACCAACGGACTCGGTCTCGACTTGGACTTGACCATTCAAAGACTCGGTCTTGACTCGGACTTGACTGTATTTGAAAACCAACGGACTCGGTCTCGACTTGGACTCGACCCTTCGAAGACTCTGTCTTTACGCGGACTCGACAGTATTTGAAAACCAACGGACTCTGTCTCGACTCAGACTCGACCCATCGAAGACTCGGTCTTGACTCAGACAAGACCCTTCAAAGACTCTGTCTTGACTCAGACTCGACAGTATTTGAAAACCAACGGACTCTGTCTCGACTCGGACTCGACCTTTCGAAGACTCTGTCTTTACTCGGACTCGACAGTATTTGAAAACCAACGAACTCGGACTCGACCCTTCAAAGACTCTGTCTTGACTCGGACTCTACTATATTTAAAAAACCAACGGACTCGGTCTTGACTCGGACTTGACCCTTCAAAGACTCGGTCTTGACTCGGACTCGACCCTTCAAAGACTCGGTCTTGACTCGGACTTGACCCTTAAAAGACTCGGTCTCGACTCGGACTCGACCCTTCAAAGACTCTGTCTTGACTCGGACTCGACTATATTTAAAAAACCAACGGACTCGGTCTTGACTCGGACTTGACCCTTCAAAGACTCGGTCTTGACTCGGACTCGACCCTTCAAAGACTCGGTCTCGACTCGGACTCGACCCTTCAAAGACTCGGTCTTGACTCGGACTCGACCCTTAAAGACTCGGTCTCGACTCGGACTCGACCCTTCAAAGACTCGGTCTTGACTCGGACTCGACCCTTCAAAGACTCGGTCTCGACTCGGACTCGACCCTTCAAAGACTCGGTCTTGACTCGGACTCGACCCTTTAAAGACTCGGTCTCGACTCGGACTCGACCCTTCAAAGACTCGGTCTTGACTCGGACTCGACCCTTCAAAGACTCGGTCTCGACTCGGACTCGACCCTTCAAAGACTCTGTCTTGACTCAGACTCGACTATATTTAAAAAACCAACGGACTCGGTCTTGACTCGGACTTGACCCTTAAAAGACTCGGTCTTGACTCGGACTTGACCCTTCAAAGACTCGGTCTTGACTCAGACTTGACCCTTCAAAGACTCGGTCTTGACTCCGACTCGGCATAGGCGGTCTCGTCCCCATCACTAGAAATGTCGTGGGACGAGCTATAAAACTGCGCAAGCATTAGGGGTGTTGATAGACATGATCTACTCCATCTATGGTTTGACCATCGTTCTGAATCTGATCTGGATGTAGTCTTTGACACAAACATGTTTTTCTCAGCTTTTTTCTCAGAAAGTTGCTTTTTTATTAAACTTACCCACAAGTGTTGATAAAAAAGACTGCATAAAGCTAGAATACATTTATTTATTCCTATTAACACGTATTACGAGTTCAGTCTAGGAGGGTAGTGTTTCTTTACATGTGACATCGCCAACTACTGGCTTGGCATGAATAATACAACGTTTATAGTCGTCCTTGCGGATCAATGTGAAGGGGGACCGTTGTGACAAACGTTGTCCTCTGTACGAGAAACTTTTCAAAATGACAGGAAAAACTTTTCCTTTTTTGCTACATTATTGTACCTTTATTTTACATATAATCTTTTCCCCTTAGATGTTTGCTGAGGCATAAGGTTTGTACTTGCTAAGGCTAGTACGTTAGCTCATACAGTGTCAAAAATGTTTGTAATTGTGATGGTAAATGAGTGTAAAAAAAGCTATGGTTAAAATGGTATAGTTGCTTGATTGATAACTGGGAATGATGAGGAACCATTACTGTCTTTTCCATGGTTTTACATTAAATTAAGCAACATCTAAACTAAATAGTCCGATTCTTTTTCCTTTTTTTTAATCACTCAAGACGAGTTTCCAGAAAACCCTGAGGTGAAAACGATGCAAAACAAACCTCACAGCTTGACAGTAAAAAACGTTTCAGGAAAATGGCAAGATCTCCCCATGGCACTGAAAAAGTGCAACCCTGTTCAAAATCCCAGTCTAGGAAACAAGACTCCACAGCTCCAAGTTTCTGCCGTGGACCATGCAACCCAAAAGTACAGTTAAGGGAGAAGTTTAAAATGTGAAAAGACATGGCACGCTGCCACACAGATGGGGGATAAAACAGAGGGAGAAAATAAATTCTCTGGCTCGCTGGAGGCATTTGGGAGATTTGCAATTAAGATTAGGCTTGACGACGCAAGGACAAGGACCAGGCTGCTTTAGTACACACAATTATGCAAACAGACAGCATGATGTGACTAAATCGGTGACGGGACCCCATTGAAAGATCAAGAATAACTGGGAGGAAATGGGATATGTGAATGAGATTATAAAGAATGGTTCAGTGGAGAGACTAGAGTAAATAAATAGAAATTCTCTCTTCTGTCCAATACAAATTTTCCAATTTGATTTTGATTCACAAGCTCTGATTTGATTCAGAATCATTAAAGGTAATTTTCACTTTCCAGTTTGCTTATATAATGATCAATATGAAAAAAAAATTCTCTCTCTCTAATACTGTAAAATATACATGGCAATGTATCAAAATCAAAATTATTTTTAAAGAACCAGCTCAAAAGAGTAATTTATTTTGTGTTTGGTTCACTAAAAGATCCGGATCATAAGAGTCATTTGTTCATGAGTCTTTAAAACAATCATATTCAAAACAGACTTCACTCTCACAATAACAACGGTTGTATATGATACGGATTGACACGAAGGTAAAGTAATGAAGACAGAATTCAGTAAGCTGTTATGAAAACACTGAATTACTGGCTTACTTATATTTCAGAGAGCCTGAGAATTGGCTCTGTTCTGCCAACTGCAAGTGCTTAACGAGCATTTTAACACTTGTTTAACAAATTAGGAGACAAATTAAAACAGCAACAGACCTGCCAACTCTTCTGTGCATGCAGACCGAAACAAACAAACAACTGAGCCAAGATCTGAGTAAAAACTCTTAACCACTAAACAAAAAAAAAAGGTCTTCACAGTCATGAAATTCAGGACCGCACCACAAAGAGAACACAGCGCTCTTATCACTTCTAATTCAGCATCATCTTTGAGATTAAACCGAAAAGATAAGGTTGATTACTTTGGACAAAGAGAAAAAACATTGAATGTGCTTTCATGGCGGTAAACAAATAGTTAGGCTACAAAATTTCACTGTAAATTAAATCACGGGTTGAGCAAGGAGGTATAAATGTTCTCCAAACGTATAAAATCTTGTGAGGTGTGAGATGACGGGGAGAAAAAGCAAGAGTCTTCCAGATCAACAAATCACACATTTTTTCTTAAAATCAGACCTAACGTGCCATAATTGCTTCCATATCTCCTCTCTATTTTCAGTGGGTACATGGCCTCAGATTTCATTCAAATCAAACTGGGAAACATTGTAGCCAAACAGGGAGGGAGTTTTTACAGTGATGTTGAGAGTATGGCAAAATGCCCTCCCACAAACTACAGACAGATGCTTTTAATAAGCCGAGAGTACAGAACCCATACCACTATTGCCTTTATTTTCTATTTATTTAGCTAGATCCTGATGGAGATACATTCTGACTACTTATTTCGCAAAACCAAGCAGCTACAGACTCATGTAAATTTAAAAGTAAAAAGAAATGTTTGTGCCACATGTGCTCGTAGGATGCACTTAAATAAAAGTTCATCATTTACTGCACCGTTGTGTCGTTTCAAATCTGTTTGACTGACTTTCTTCTGTGAAACATTAAAGGAGTAGTTCACTTTTAAAAAAACTTTTTCTGATAATTTACTCACCCCCATGTCATCCAAGATGTCCATGTCTTTTTTTTCTTCAGTCAAAGAGAAATGAAGGTTTTTGATGAAAACGTTACAGGATTTTTCTCCATATAATGCACTTCAATGGGAACCAAACAGTTCAAGGTCCAAAAGACGGTTTCAGTGGAAACTGCAAACTGTTCAAAGGGCTTTAAATGATTCCAGACAATGAATAAGGGTCTTATCAAGCGAAACGATCGTCTTGCTCTGTTCTGTGATGCGTTTGTGACTCTCCTGTTCGAACTCGTTCATCAAAATGAACGAATCTTTTCCAGAGTCAACTTTTTCATTTCGTTCGTTGAATGAACCAAATGAATCAAAAAAAGTTTTGTTCATTTTGATGAACGAGTTCGAACAGGAGAGTCCTGAACGCGCATCACAGAACAACGCAAGCCGAGCATTAAGCTTATAAAACTTAAACTCAATTGTTGTTGTTTTTTAAATGAGCGATCGTTTCACTTGATAAGACTCTTATTCATCGTCTGGAACCGTTTAAAGCCCTTTGAACAGTTTGCAGTGAAACTGTCTTTTGGACCTTGAACCATTTGGTTCCCATTGAAGTGCATTATATGGAGAAAAATCCTACAATGTTGTCCTCAAAAACCTTAATTTCTTTTTGATCTTGGATGACATGGGGGTGAGTAAATTATCAGCAAATGTTTTTTTTAAAGTGAACTTCTCCTTTAATGAATGTATTTTGAAGAATGTGGTAATCAAATTATTTGGTTACCATTGATAATGGACAAAAAAAAAAAGATTTTTCAAAATATCTTCTTTTATGTTCCATGGAAGAAAGTAAGTTTTCAGAACCACATGAGGTTGAGAATTTTCATTTTTGGGCGAACTCTCCTTTCAAAATAGTTTCTGCATTATTATTTTGGAGTCACCTTGACAAAGCAATGCAATATGTGTGCTGGAGATTCAATTGCTAAAGTTGGCCAGTCGGTTCTGGCGAGAAATATTTATTCATTTTCTAGACTAGAGCATCTCCTCTTTTTCTCAGCAAAGTAACCATCTAACACGGTGTGAAGAAACACATAAGCACCCAGGGTGCACTGAAAGGGCTAGATTTTCACGTTACCTCGGTTCATGCCTACTTAAATCGACGTGAAGGTATAGCATATGACTACACTTATGCACAGAGGGGAAAGCTTAACATAGGTCAGACATGAAAACATTCAAACCCAACACAGAGGCCAACAGATAATCTGTACTCCTCCATCTCACCCACAGCGAAACCCTTACAGCCCTAGACAGCTTTTGGAGGAAGCATTAAAGCCGTCTCAATGGGTAGGCCAATAAAACTAGGGAGGATTACATTCTTAAGAGGCACGTTTATCCGAGCACGTCACGCTGTTTCCAGAACAACCTCCCAACCTGGGAGAGGAGACTAGGTGTCCGGGTCTGTGAAGGGTCTAGGTCTTAGGATCTACATTGCCGTCAGTATATGCAGTTATGTGAAACATTCAGATCTTTCCTGCTGTAGCTTTTCACAGCCATGCTCGGATTTGGGCTTTAAATGTATTTGTCCGTAGCTACAATAACAGTGGTTTTCAGAGCACTGGCCAGTATAGCTTCAGGCTTAACTGTGAAAAGAAAAAAAACGCAGATGTATTATTGAACTCGGTTATGAATGTGTGGTAGACAATAAATGCAAACATCTGTATTCTGGTGATGTGGCTGTGTCACAATATGTAGAGTATAGCGCACTTTAAAATGACGATTTTTTTCCTTACTCACCCCCATTTCGTCCAAGATGTCCATGTCTTTCTTTCTTCAGGTGAAAAGAAATTAAGGTTTTTGATGAAAACATTCCAGGATTTTTCTCCATATAATGCACTTCAGTGGGAACCAAACGGTTCAAGGTCCAAAAGACACTTTCAGTGCAAACTGCAAACTGTTCAAAGGGCTTTAAACGATTCCAGACGATGAATAAGGGTCTTATCAAGCGAAACGATCGCTCATTTAATAAATAAATAAAAAAGTTTAAGTTTTATAAGCTCAAATGGTCGCCTTGCTCTGTTCTGATGCGCGTTCGTGACTCTCCTATTCAAACTCGTTCATCAAAATGAACAAATCTTTTTCCGAGTCATTAGGTTCAAGCAATGAACAAAACGAACGAATTGACTCGGGAAAAGATTCGTTCATTTTGATTAACGTGTTCGAACAGGAGAGTCACGAACGCGCGTCACAGAACAGAGCAAGGCGACCATTTGTGCTTATAAAACTTAAACTTTTTTATTTATTTATTAAATGAGCGATCGTTTCGCTCAGTGCGTTTGCAGTTTGCACTGAAAGTGTCTTTTGGACCTTGAACCGTTTGGTTCCCATTGAAGTACATTATATGGAGAAAAATCCTGGAATGTTTTCATCAAAAACCTTAATTTCTTTTCGACTGAAGAAAGAAAGACATGAACATCTTGGATGACATTGGGGTGAGTAAATGATCAGAAAAAGTTTTTTTAAAAGTGAACTACTCCTTTAAGTCAACTGATCACTTTTTACAGTAGCTGGAATGAATTTAACAGTCTTTGGGAAGTGTCTGAGCGGCTAGTTGTTTCAATATCTAATTCATCTTGAGCTCTGAGTGACCAGTGTCGTCATTTCAGGTTGAGAGGAAAGTCTGAGTGGATTCAGCTTGACAAGGCCTGAGTCAATTAATTGCTTTGTTGAGCTCATTATGGTCCACAGGTAGTCCTTTTGTGTCTATAGTTCAAGTGTTTTTTCTGATGTTTGCCATGAAAGGAAGCCCATTAAAGGCAAAGGAAGGAACAGCAAATCGCACAGATGGATGACTCGGGTTTACCATTCAGCTCGAGAAAACGTTTCGATTCACCAAAAGCACCTTTAGTCTTTAATTGGAGACAGGAAGTGCAACAGAAGTGAGAAAAACAAAAGGTCTATTCACTGTAGAAAACCTATAAGAAACAAGACTTACTTCCTGGCCACTTCAATTGTATTCTTTATGCATGTTTGGTCCCCAACCATGAATAATAACAAATAGCATTTAACTAAAGAGAATAATGTTATATCACTGTAAATAACATGATTCAATGTTATACTAGCAGTGGACCTGTAAATTATAGAGATCATAAATAACATTAACATTAAACAAATGTCATCAAATAGTCAATAAAAGCTCCCATCAGCATCATAAAAACAGGCTGAATTTTATTTAACCCTTATGCTGCATTAGGGACATTTTTGGTCTTTTGCAGTTTAATTTCTTTGACCATTTTGGCTGTTTTAATGCAAATGGTATGAAATTTGGCAAAATTGTGACTTTTTGGATACATGTAAAAAATGTGATCCCATTTTGCAAAATATGTATAACACACACTGTGTAGATCAAATAGTAACACTCAGCACCATAAAGACCAAAAATGGCCCATTGAAACCCATTAAAACGTTGTTTAAATCTGAGGCTGTCAGTAATACCTGAAACATGATTTTTGCACAAACATCCTTTCATTTTGAAGCAAAAGCATTATATTTGCATTATATAGTGTATTCCACCAGATGACGTCACTACATATTTATTCCCTATGGGTGGAAATGCACCTTATTTTAGGCAATAGGCAATGTTTAATAGGTGGCCATTTTTGGTCTCTAACGCGCTAAGTGGTATTTTTTGCAAAGTGGGACTGTGATAATCCAAATCTAAAGTTTTCTCTTTGCATTTAGTTTATTGAAAATAATTGAATTTTTGTGTTTTTTCCTCTTATACAAATCGATGGTTTCGCAAACAAAACTGGTAATTAAAGGGTTAAAATCCTGAAATTGAATACATTTTTGGTAGTTATGATGAGGACTGATGCTGGTTAAAAGATTTAACTTGGTAAAAGTGGAAAATAATAATAATATATAATATTTTAGGCAATGTTTAATATGTGGCCATTTTTGGTCCTTAATGCACTCAACGGTGTTAAAAATCTAATGCAGCACAAGGGTTAATAGAATTTACCACTATTTTGGTGTAAACTGGTAATTATAAGATGTACATAATCAAATCAAAACATTAAACATAAGTATTTTTATTTTAATATCATTACATAATGTGATTTAAACCGTCATTGTGAAGAACAAACTATATATTTTTATAATAAACAAACAAAAAATATTCATGACACAGTTATAATGGCCTCATGACAGCCACATGACAGTTTAACTTCATTTAATGTCAAGTTGTCATGACAAAGACACTGACAGGTTATGATGTTATGGTTTATATCAAGATGTCATAAAGAAATCTTAAAGAATGTCATATTTGCATTCAAAATGTCATTAAGACACTTAAAAACAGTTGTCATAAACAGGAATAAACCTTACTTCATATTCAAGACAAATGTCATGTCATGGTTAAGAAGGTGTCTGTCATGTCAGTCTTATGAACACCCCTTCAAGTAAAGAGTTACCCAAATATTTTACATGAACACCAAAGAAAAAGTGAGTGGTGTTTGTCTGTACAAAGCTGAATACCTCAATGCACAGGTGTACTGATTGTTTCAGAACATTGCTATGGATTGGCTAAGGTGATCTGAGTGGGTAATGGCACGTTGATAGTGATGGCCCACTATGATTTTGGTCTCTAGTTGCAGCTCTTTTAGTGCAAGTATATGGACTTCTCTTGGTGTAAACCATACGCCTGATAATGATTGCTTTGAAAAGTAACAGAACCTCTCTTGGGTTTGACACTTGTAATGGTTTCCTTGCAAGCACCGCATAACAGAACATCACAGAAGCATTAAGTGTTTGATGAATAATGTTATTGGGATCTACATGTATCAGAGGCCAGCTAGTAAGAGCAAACCTCACTCCTCTGGCTCACTAAAAGGCACACTAGCGACTGACACTGAGCTGACACTAGCGGCTGATGCTTTGGGCCTCCCATGGCGGTTCGAATCCCGCTCAGAGCAGGGCGAGTGGAGCCGGAGGGGTTATATACACAAAACTGAACATGGAGAGATTGTTCCTCCAAAGATATCTTAAAACATCTGTCTGCCATAGGCAATGTTGGGGGTGGCGCATTACAAGTAACACAAATTATGTAATCGTTTACTTTTCAAGTAACTTGTAAAGTAATGCATTGCTTTTAAATTCACACACAAAAAAATAATAAATAAATAAAATCTGAGCTAAGCAAGTCGTTTTTCCATTTATGGACTGACATCTCTCCCGTCCTCATGTTGAGTGAAATCATGAGTAAGTGCAGAGGCATTGTCTGAACATGATGGTTACTGTATAACTCTGAAATGCAATATTATGCAAACCTGCAATAATTAAATATACAGATATTCTTTATGTAGCCTAATCTCACTTTATTAACAAATGTCTTCGTTCATTGACATTCGATGATCCAATTCAACCATACACTCTTAGAAGAAATGGTTCTATTTAGAATCAGAAATGGTTCCACCCCCCGCTTCATATATGGAACTCCAAAACGGTTCTATATAGAACCATTTTTTTGGTAAAAGGTTCTATTGGCCAAGTACGGAACCCCGGGGTTCTATATAGAACCCAGAGGAACCCTTTTTTTAAGAGTGTATAGAACCTTTTAGGCCAGGGGTTCCAAATACGTAGCGCTGATAGAACCTTTTACGGTTCTATAACCTTTTCTTCTAAGAGTATACTAATAAGCAAAAATGACTTTAGATAAACATCACATTTTTGTTTTTTTTTTTTGTTTTTTTGTTTTGAAAGAAAGAGTGTTGGAACTTCTGCATTTGTTTGAAAGGTTTGTTTGAGCGGCGCCCTCTATTGTACAGACGTGAATTTGCGTTTCCTTTAGCCTGAGGCTTATTCATTTAACTTTTTGTGTCAAAGGGGTTATTAAAAAACAAACACGCAAGCCCAGCCCAGGTGAGAAAAGGTATGCAGAATTAGTTACTTTTTAGGGAGTAACGCAATATAACACACTGCTTGTAAAGTAACTTTCCCCAACACTGTACATAGAAACTAAAACAAATCTCTTACAGACAATTGAAGATATCAGATAAGATCCTTTTTAAAAGTTATCAGTGTTCACTGATCTTACAAGACGACTTTTGATATCTTTCTTTTTCTTCCTTCTATTCTGAAGGCATTTGTGCTCTTTGATATTTCAATATCAGGGATAAACTGAATTTCTAATATGCCCTTTGCTCATGGCAAAGTTAAGCATGGCAAGAGAACAGAGTGCATGATAAGGTTATATGAATAGATATGAAAACAGTCCTTGGGAAAAGAATACAGTGAAAAAAAAAGGATAAAAGAGCTTTAAAGTTGAGTTGAGCTTAAATAAAACTGTAGTGTCCGAAGTTGAATTACACCCACATTTTAGCAACAACATCAGAGGGTAGCCTATATGGGAGGCCCTCTTTTAGTAGGCAATCTTCATAGACTAGTAAATTTCTCAATGCATTATTCCACAATGCCCTGGGAGCGACCGTATCTTTAACAGGGCTGGTGTAAACCTGTCATTTTCTTTCAGGCAACAGTCAAATTTCCAATGACTAAAACATGAAAACTGAGCAACAAATGCATGCAAGGTTAAGTATCCCTTGTCTATCCCCTACTTTACACCGATAACTGGTAATGAATTTTAATGTCTCGTAGCTGAGCTTACACAATAAATCTGTGGCATCCACTGGCCTCTGTGGAGAGGAGCGCCACTCTCATCTTTATAACTTCCACATGCGAGTTATTTAATTCAGCATGAAGTATATAAGCTGTGGTTCTGCCTGTGGTCACACCGAAAAGTCAATACACTGTCACTTATCCACGCTGTAGAAAAATTGTTTTCATCATTACATCATCTCTGCATGCATCCATCTATTTAATGTCTGTTACTCCGTCTCAATTATATGAATTTTCAGAGTTTGAACTTGCAACTTTGGCACCATTTGACTTTACCACAGCAATTAAACTTAAGTTTGACATTTTAACAGTGTAGATTGCAATGGTGAGATGCAACAGGGATTAATTCTATCAGTCCAAGAGATTGATTGAAACAATTCTTTCAAAATACCCACCAAATACAGAAATATACTAAATGTTTTGGTTGGATGAAGATATAAGACAAGTCCCTATTGAGCTGAACGCTCTTATCAACATGCTAGCAGGAAGTCACCTGCTGCATCATTTATTAAACCGATTATATATAATAGATTTTGAGAGAAAAATGGAGTGAAGATGATTCAGTAGTTTTAGAGAAAGAAAATAAACAAACCTGGAGGACAAGAGCACTCTTGCGCTGCTTCTCGAACTGTACGGATTTTCGACACCCCCTCTTTGAGTCTCTGTGAAAACAGATGTATATGATATACATACAAATTAGTAATTTAACATAACACTGAATAAAAATCCATATAAAAACAGAAAAAGTACAATGTAAAAATTATTAAATTATGAGATAAGATCATGAGTGGTTCAGATTAATATAATATTTTGAGTTTGTGTTGACAAAACCAAACTCAATTTCAATGAACATAAAATAAAGGCAATCAGGTTACTTACTGGCTAAAGTAAAAACAACAATATTTTTTTTTCCAGTGTGTAGCTATAGATAATGTTTTGTTTAAATTTACAGATTTTATTTGATCTTAGAACACAAATCAACGCGTAATTAATATGGGGGAAACACCTGAGAAAAATCTAAAATTATGGAAGTTTATAGTATGAACAGCTATTCTCTACTTAATTTCACTTTGAAGCATGTTAGTCGCATAATACATGAGTTCTAAATACATAATATAATATACAAACAAATTGAAAGCCAGATTAATTGCCTTATTTTCATTCAATGTTCATAAAAGTAGCCAAGAAATTAAAAAAAAAAATTATAATAATCTCCTCACTCACCTCTTGCACAAGTTTCTCAATGGCATCCCAAAGAGTCGCGTGCGCATCTAGTGTCGCGTGCACAGGTTGAATCACAGACAGTCTCTCCATCTCCAGAAGCTCAACTTTACGCTCAAGATGCGAAGTTTTGACGTTCATAAACAGACAAACTGCCACAGAAGACGCCGACAGCATAAAACATACGAGGGTTGTTAGGCAATGAAATATCTGTGATGTGTGATGTCCATTCCCGTTCGTCTTTGGCACATCTTTTGAATCCCCAGGTGAAACCATTTTTGGCATTATGATGATCTGACAAATCCTTGTTCTTGAATCCTTTTTTGAAACACGAGTAGATCTTTATTTCAGTAAAGTGGAGTTTGTGGCTTCAGCGTAACTGCGGCTGACAGGAGACGCGACGATGTGACGCACACTTGAAGCGAGCGCGTACTCGTACTGAAAGTCTGCTGATGGTCGCGCGCCTCTCAGTGTCTCGAGCGCAGGTTAAGTTGTTTCCCTCTGAAGTGTCTCTCACTAGTCAGCCCCTTTCTCGCTGCTCAACTACCGTAAACAAATCAATGTAAACGACAGTAGTGCGAACTCAGTGTGCGCGCAAGTGTCTTATCCCCTCCCCACCCCAAAGGTCAAAAGTCAAAACAAAAGATTGACGGTGGGTTTTGGGTGTATGCTTTCTATTCTTTTAGCTACTATGTATATGATTCAACCGTTTCCAAACTTTTCCGAAAACTAGAGACAGATTAGGCTACAAGTCAGGCTGCGCGTTGATGACGTATATTAAGAACTATAAATATTCATCACTTTATACCACACCACACAAATATAAACAGAAACTATGTTTAAAAACAAGTCACCATGGAATTGAAATAGACTATTCTAATTTTAATTTCTTTTTGGACTGTTCATTTTTTATTAATGAGAAAGTAAAAAATCGTTAGTCTTTACGTCATGTCCTTAAATAAAGAAAAAAAGTTCTGACAACAATTTTCTTTATATTTACACCGTCATCCTCCAATAGGGGAGATGTATAACCAAATAGTTGACAGAGATAGGCTACGTATCCATCTTTCTCTTTCATACTCTTTTCTGTTATTTATTTGTTTGTGATGTCATTAAAACTCAAGTAAGCACTAATGTTCTTCCTCAAGTAACTTGTAAGTTCATGCTACAACCACTAGAGGTCCAAAAGATGTTATCGCACTATGGACAAAATACAATTTGGCTTGTGCAAAACAAACTTCTAAAGGAAACTGCCGATAAAGATGAAATGTATTTATGATGCGTAGTCCAAAACTTTGTGCGTACCTGTAAATGTCAAATTAGTAGTGGTTTATTGCACAATGTATTGTTTTTATCCGTCTGTAATAAAGAACACATATCAGAGTTCCAGCCAAGATAATTTGCTTTACAGATTGTGAAATCTCGCGATTTTCCCCATATGATGTCCATATGCTGTCCAACTAAATAGAAAGACAGCAGAACTAGAAGCTTATGGCGCCATCTGCAGGAGAGACATTATATTACCGGTCCGTTTTCAAGTTTCCCAATGATGGATGAATTTTAATAATAAAAACGCCTAATGCACTCCAATACACTGTAATTGCTTTGAAAGTTAGTCCACTATCATCAATAAGAACGACTAAATAGACAAAAATGGCATGCATTCAAATCATTCAAGTTTATTGTGTCAAAAGTACAGAGGAATTTGGCCCCTATGTTCAAACTGACAATAAATACAGACAGAGGTAATGAAGCAGGCAGTCTTAAAGCGGACTGATACAGTCAGCAGCGGTCTCCCTGGGAGCAGTAATGTTCACTCAATGTCGCCTTCGAGTCACTTTCTCTCTTTTCTTAACGGGTTGAAAAAGGGATGTCCGATGGCCTGATCCAGGGTGATTCTTTTGGATGAATCGTACTCCATCATCTTCTGCAGCAGGTCAAAAAGCAGCTCATGGTCCGTGGTTTTAGAGGACATATATTGCTGCGTATGGAGCAAACATTAAATACCATCAATTCAGAGAAAAACATGCAGCATTTTCGATCCAAAAACCTCTAACATTTTGTACTTGTGTTCATATATAGAACCAAATGATCAAAAACAACTCGGAGGCAATATATTTATTATACAAAATACAGAATTTAAAAAAGAAGTCATTATTAGCTTATGTAAAGTTGCTACTACTAACATGTTTCAAACACAGGAGGCAGGACACTATAGATTCTGGAGAGCATTTGATTGGACAGAAGATGTGACGAGAAACCGAAGTCTGCTGTGATGTCATAAAAAATCTGTGATCTATTTTAGCTGAAGTGAGCTCAAAAGTTTTGAATGCTTATATCTCCTAAATGCAAATTTTGTCATTGTTTTGGAACACACCAGCTTATTCATAACCTTAAGGCTAACATATTCATACTAAAAACGAAAAAAACTTACATTTTGTTTTCAGGGGGCCTATAACCATTTGTCCCTCATGGGCTGAATGACTTCGCCACTTCCTGTGGAATTTCTTTTTTTCTCTGACTAACCGACTAATATAATTGATAGACTAAGCCTCATCTACTCTACTGTTATAGGGCAGCCCTAGCATAATATAATTAAGATTTGGGATTTGAGGTCAGTTTCCAGTGATCTTTACCTTTAGAGGTTTACAGTGTTTCCTCACGTATCTCCCTGCAGAGCTGTGCTCGTCCCAGTCCAGTTTGTCATGATGCACATAACGCCGCTTCCTGACCATGCATGAGTCAAAGAGATAGCATAAATCATAAATGATAAACTTGCAATAAGAATCAAGCAATGCAAGGTAGTCTCATGTTACAATACTGCACCTGGTTTTCTGGAGTAGGTGTGTCGGTATGGGGCCTAGAACCTTCTCCATCATGGCTAGATGCTCTTTACTGTCATGAGTCTGAAAAGAGCAAGTTCCTATAAGTACGCTGCATTTAAAATCACGCTACGAGGCATTTGGTAAAAACGTTTGTGTCATACCTGAAATAACGTTAATCCCAGATAAAATTCAATCAGGATGCAGCCCAAACTCCACACGTCACACGCCTGGTTCCAGCCCAGTTCTGAAAGCAGAGATCAACATTAGGACATCAAAGAAGGTTTTATAATTGTGACTTAGAAAAAACACCTTCATGGTGTGCATCTTGAGACAAAACAATGACACGGACACATTTTAAGATATGCCAGTGCAAGTCGCATTCAGTTAAAACAGCTCAAACATGCATTTTAGTCTTGAACTAAGCTTAAACTGGTGGATAGAATAGTACAAATAGTTCACCCAAAATAACTTCCGGAGCTCTGTAGTGGCGAGTTGACACCAGAGAGGTGTGATGCTCATGGTCATAGGTAGCATTGCCAAAGTCCACCACTTTCACATCCAGCCTCTTCAAGGTCTTCTCCTCTCGCTTCTGTAACATAATGAACATTACGGTCGGTCAGCATCCCCTCCTCACTATAAATCAACACTTATCTTCTAACAGACATAACACTAGTGTGCAAAAGTTCAGGGTTGGAATAAATTTGTAATGTTTTTGAAGAAGCCTCCTAAACACCCCCTAAAACTGCATTTATTTGATCAAATATGTTAACAATAACCTACTATAATAACAAAAGACCAGCATTTATTTTAAATGGAAATCTTTTGTAACATTATAAATGCTTTTACTGACACTTTTCTTGAATTTAATAGATCCTTGCTGAATGAGGGTATTCATTTCTTTCAAAAACAGATACAAATCTTTCTGATCCCAAACTTTTTGTCTGTACTGAAATTTCATAATGTACTCACCATCTTGAAGTTATATTTAATGTCATAGTTGGAGTCCACAAAGAGAATGTTTTCAGGTTTAAGGTCAGTGTGCGTCAACTTATTACGATGCAGAACTGATGGAAAAAGGTGAATAATAAAGCCATTTATCACTATTATGAAATGGTGCTTAACAAGGATCTGTATCAGTGATGCATACATGTACACTCACAGAGCACGGCTCTAAAGATCTGATCTGCCATGAGTCTGATCTGATTCAGTGAGAAGGGCATGAATCCATTCTCCTTCAAGAAGTCATATGTGCTCAGTCCCAGCAGCTCAAACACTATGCAGACGTGGCCGTGGTGATCGAACCAGTCTAGCATCCGGACACAAGCACTGCAAAAACAAAGAGGTACGTTATTACAGTGGAAAAAGACAAACGTTTTCAGAAGGGGTTCTACCTTAAAGTCAAATACTCACAATCTTTTTTCACCATCAAGCGAATTTATCCGCTCAAGCACATCAACTTCTGACAATGCTGCCTCACGGTAGCGCTCAATGTTTTTGATGATCTTCAACGCCACTCGTGCACCACCTCTGCAAACAAAAGCACATTGCATTTTTGCTAATATGAATTACTCAATCTGATTGTTCTATTTATATAAAGCCTATGCTTTGCATTATGTTTAAATGTGCATTTCGAACAAACTTCCACGCGTACATAGATCCCCGGCCTAAACATTCAGAGCTGGAGAAAGCCACCATGAGTATAATTCAAAATTTTGTCTCAATGACATACCTAAAAGGAAAGCTGATTTATATGTCAGAAGTAGGGCTGTGATATGGACAAAAATATCACAATTTTGATTTTAATGATGATTTTGAAACTAGGCTATACACGCAAACATATCTGAATCATTTTTTGGAAGCCGGCTTTACGGACGATATTTGCTGCACCAAAGTGAAACTGCATATGCCTGTCGTCATAATAATAATTATCATATTATGAACAACGTCTTTAAATAATGAGCTTACGTCTTTTGCAGAATCCAAAGAAGTTTGTGTCGATTGATGGTAGATATTAATATATATGTACTGACAGGAACAAGGTTGCGCTGTTGAGGCTCGCCTCACACAGCCTTGAAGAGAAATCGAAAAAAATGAGTGCATCACACACAAAGATTCAGCACTGCGGTAAAAATTCTTTATATTTATACAAGCATATGAAACAGTTAAGCAACATAACACAACCATGAGTGCTGTTTTCCTTAATATGATCACGATTGAAAATGTCACGCTGATTTAACGGATTAATTAAAAAGTAGTTAATATTAACATCACTTACATTTTAGACCCAATATTGACTGATTTGTTTTTTCAGCAGCAAAAATAGTTCCAAAAAAACTGTACATGATTTTATTACAAATTCGATTAAATCGAACGGAAGACGTAAATAAACACCTTTTTAAAATTGTGCATGCGTAAACAGATATTATTATAAAAAAAGACTCTGGTAAGCGTGTGCATTTAAGATATTTTATATAAGTATTCATATACTTGACATTATTTTGGTGCAAATGTTCAAATAAAAAAATATGTATGACAAAGTCATCACAGAATCTGGCTTACTTTGAGTGATCGAGGCACTGCACCACTTTTCCAAAGGCTCCTTCGCCCAGAGTCCCTACAATCTCATCTATAAACAGGGTAAAGAAGCAATCATAAGTAAAGCTTTGTGACTGGAGGATGCTACATACAAAAGCATAGATTTTATAATACTAACAGATTCTTAAAGTGAAAATTCTATCATTAATTAGCCTGTCGTCATTCCAAACCCGTAAGACTTTCATTCATCTTTGGAACACAAAGTCAGTCTCTAAACCTCTCAATTCATATGGACTCGTTTTACGATCTCTTTATGAATTTTTGAGGTGTCAAAGTTGTAGTTGCGAAGCGGTCAACGGAGGGACATGCTCTCAGATTTCATCAAAAAGATCTTCGTTTGTGTTCCTAAGATGAACGAAAGTCTTACAAGTTTGGAACATGAGGGTAAGTAATTAATGACAGAATTTTAATTTGGGTGAACTAACCCTTTAACAAACTCATTAAATCAAATTCTAAAGTATAAAAGTCTGTGCCAAAATAAAGTTTCACAGATGATAGATTACATTCTAAGTGGTTAATATTAGAAGGTCCCCTTATAACCCCCAAGTGTAGGCTGAATTGACCCACTAATAGACAACAGAACAGACAGTTATATAGAGAAAGGTTTGTGTTCTATACATCTTGCTCTTAGCATGTCTCCATTGTGATAGACCAGGTGACCCTCCTCATCATCCTCAATACTCTTGGTTCTTTTCCTGCGATGACTTCTCTGGGGTACATCATCATCATCATCAAACACCAGTCAGAATCAGGCCCGAACGCATCATTCATTCATTCAGCGAGGGGGGGTTGGATGAAGGGGAGGGAGTGATTCGGACCCCCACGCCAGGCCACGGCGGCAGCAGCAAATTCAAATTCATCGCCAACAACGGCACAGGGCCACCATAGTGTGTGTTACAGAAGAAAGACATGGCAACACATTTTCAGACAAGAAACAACTTTCTTTGAAGTGCAGCTAATTCTGTTTATGACCCTCAACCAATCAACAAATAGCCATTTCTGCAACCAATGAGTGTAGATCAAGTGAAAATCAACTGACTCCTTGACCACCTTACTGCAAGTATACAGCGGATCATGGTTACTATGGTAAATCTGGATTTTAGAAACATTAACAAATGCATCAGCTAAGCACAGATAATGACAAACGGTTTACCGAGTTTGAGGAGGGACTGGGGTGGCGTGAACGCTGGTGCTCTCTGCTGCTGCGCCGACTGCGCCCGCTGCGCGCGGATGACTGGCTGTAGTGCTTGCCGTCTTTCTCCCTCTCCATCTCGCTGATCGGGTCAACCTGAGCCTTATAACAGCCATGCTCCGGACTGGCCTCTCTGGCCCTGCGCTCTCGGCACTCCAGCCTCTTGGAGCTAATGTGACACCTAACAAAAACAAACATCGGTGAGGAAGACGCCACAGCTCTACGGCGAATGACAATGAGATACTGACAGCTGAATTTATAAGTGGCTTTCACTTTGCTGCAATTTATCAAATCCTTTCAGCAGGGGATAAGGAGTGCTGAATCGTGATCTGCTGGGTGCTGAAAGCATCAAGTGTCTTCTAGAAAGAGTGGAGTTCAAGAACAAGCTATACTTAGCAAGAGCCACGGAAACCAACTCTGAGAGAGCAGTTATGAGTGAAAGCGATGCTTTAACCTGTCAATGTCGAAGCAGTCAATCTGTTAGGAGGATGCCTGAGTGTTGTGTTTGATTTAAACAACTTGCGATCCAAGTCACAGCTGTCAGCCTCTAGTAGAGTAGCAGAATGTTCTGCGACAAGTTGAAGCCTTCCCGACCAGTAAAAATTTTAGAGAGTTAGTTCAGCTAAAAATTTTAATTCTGTCATTAATTGCTCACCCTAATGTTGTTCCAAACCCCTAAGACCCATAAACTCAAGCATAATCTTGGCATGCTTGATATGCAAGAACCAATGAGGTTCATTCTTGTGTTATGCAGCATGTTTGAGCTTCAGCTAGAACAACCATCAAAGACAGCGGTAGTCATTTTTTGGGTGAATATCTCTTTACCAGACAATAACATCCTGAATATCTGATGTACTCTGCGTTATTTTCTGCATTAGAAAAATAAGTGAGAAATATGAGTGATTTATTTTGATGTATATGTGAGTGAAAGGGCTTACCAATATATATATATATATATATATATATATATATATATAGCCTATGTAATGCAGGCACTTGGTTCAATGCATTAGTTGTTGACTGGATTTTACCACAGATAAACACAAACTTGCAGTGGTATCATGGTTTAAGCTTTAGTCCAGGATACATCACAGAGAGGGGTCATTTTCACCAGAAGATCCAGTTATGACTAGGGATGGGTATCCCTAAGGTTTTATCGGTATTACTACTTTTACCGATACCGCTTATCGATCCGGTACTTTTTATCGGTTCTTTTTGGTGTTTTTTTTTTTTTTTTTTAAGAATTAAGAACATAATTAAACTCTATATTTTGACATGTAAAATAGAAAAAGCAAAACGAAGAAAAATATATTTATGCAGCAATGTACAGGCTTTTTTGTTATACAAAAAGGACACATAAGAAAAAAAACAAGTAAAAACACAAGAATAAAATCAATCAAAGATACAAATTGTATACAAAAGTGCTTTAATTTCAGGAAGGTGTACCAACATATCTTTTCAGGTAATTGTTTCTGTCTGAAAAGAAACCTAATTTAGTAATCAAATATAAAATAGCACTGTATAGTTTATCATAGATAGATTAATGCTTAATTGCTTATTAAATCTAAAGTTACTTATTCAAAAGCTGTGGGTGATTTTTTTCTGCCTTTTGTTGTTTGATTTGCATTAATGGCTGAATCTGAATCGGTTACAGAATGTGTCACTGGTGTGGTGATAATATAGTTTTCATTCCTGGAGTTAACAAGCTTTTACAAGCTCTCAGTTTGCACTTCAAATTGCCTGGGTGCGTCAAAAGAAAGCTAATGAACTTAGGTGTTTAACTTCCTACGGTATAATAAAAACGATTTTGGCTTCCTACAATTATGAAAACGGGATAATCAAGATAAAATTATCATTGTGCCGCATGCAGTTTCTTCCCTTTAAAGTGGTGTCCTTTTGCCTCTCCTTAAAAACTTAACATCTAAATCAGCAAAACTGTCGTAAATGCAGTCTACTGCAGGACTTGCTTTATTTTAAAAAGAGTTATTAAAAGTGCTTTAAACTGTAAAAAGAGACTGATCCCCCCATATGCTTTGTGTGCGCTGCGAGACGTAGCAGAACACAGACAAGCAAAGTACAAGAGGGAAATAATGGTCGCCCAAATGGTCAAATATACACAAAATTATGTAAAAATACACTTACATTATTTCCAGTATTTATATGAAGACAGTCAGTTATGTCTTCAGTGAATAAACGTTGTGTGTAATTTATATTAGATCCATGCATTCGGTCTTAAAGCCTAAAGCAAATACCTCCTGTCGGTGACATTAATGTTGAACAAAAGACAAAGAAAATCACTCACTTCTCTTGACAGAATAACTTTAGTAGTTTTAATAAGTATCGTAAATTTTTCATTCATACAGTGAAGACTATGCAGTGTTTTACAGTTTAAAAGAGGGCTTACTTACCATTTTGACAACTGATTGTTTAATGCAATACTGTGTTTTATAGATAAGTGCATAGGCTTGTTCCAGTCTGTATCTTCTTGACAATACATCTCAAAATTGGGAAAATATTGATTCAGATTGTGATATGAAACTTTGGGAAGATCACCTTCCCATATTTCTTGGTTATTGTATATGTTTTGACTTGTAAAAAGTTCCTCATCTCACAGCATAAATGTTGTAACAAGTCCCATAGGCAGTCCTGTAATGACAGGAGGTCGGGATTCTCTGAATTGCAAGAACAGATCAGTAGCCTATGACAGGCCCGATTACAGCACTTGAACCCTGAAAGTTTGTCTCTGAATCCAAAAAAATGCTACATCTTGTAAGACACTGCAAACATGCATGATGAGTCGACAACAAATCTATCAAATAAAGTCTATTCTAACTGAAAGGAAAAATCTATCAAATAAAGTCTATTCTAACTGAAAGGAAATGATAAGTTCATTCATACGTTTACAGTCTTACCTCTCGTATGTTTTATAGTGATGTGTTCGCCCGGGCTGC
Source organism: Pimephales promelas (assembly GCF_016745375.1). Next base: position 939,458 of record NW_024121433.1, on the reverse strand, counting down.
CGGTCTCGTTCCCCGCTGGGTGAGCTGCGCTTCGGTCTCTTGTGCACCTCCACCCTCTCCTCCCAGCTGTACTCCGCGATCCAGCCATCCGGAGACCGCATCCGCTTAGATCGCCGCATCTCAACACACCAGAATAGAAAAAAATGGCCAAGTCATAAAAATTATGACAGGGAAACAGTATCCCAGGACATTCCCAACACCCTGCTGGGTTGTAAAATTCAAGACAGCCGAGGTGTTGCCAGCTCTCCGCTCCAGATCCAGTTATTGAATTTCATGTTGCCGCGTTGTTGCAGTTGTTTTGACTTGTTAAAAATTGACCTACAGTTAGGCGGTTTGCGTTACCATGCAGTAACTTAAATCCAGATATAAAATAACTTATTTACAAGCGATTAAACGCCACCAATTAGGTTTAGTTACACTAAATTAAGGTTTAAAACTTATCCCGGCACGTTCAACGCAATGTCCCACAGTAAATGTTTACAGTCGCAGTCGAACTTTCATTTTTTTGGTTGCCTGGTGACAAAGAGCTAAATTAATCTCGCGCTTAAGTCGCCACCGCCCTTCTGCCTCTAATGTAAACAAACTTAACGTTACTCACGATAGAAATGCCAGGCGACTGTGCACTAACTGAGAATGTAATTATTCAAGTTAGTGACCAGAACGCACAAAAATCGAATTGTTCATTAAAAACAACGAGTCTGAGTGTTTTTTCTTGGTATGGCTAACGTTAGCCAGTTAGCATCAATGCAGAAGCAATAAGGCACTTAACTTACACTAACTTAGTCACCACCGCAGCCTCGATGTAATTAATCAACTTAAAATTAAAAAACCGTCTTATATTACATATTTTAACTTAAAATGCACTCACCTTTCACCGGTTATTTTCAAATCGTGAAATAAGACACTTTATTTTCAAGACTGAACTCCGCAGCCGTTTGTGATATGACTTCCGCTACACGTTAAAAAACCACTTCCGGTGGCGAGGATTTCTGGGTAAATACACAACAAAGCACAAGTCTTCTTGAGTGAGTTTGGTATGGGACCTACTAGAATTTTGAGATTTTCCCCTGGTTTTACAGCCTAGTCACAAACAAAAATGCATGTTGTTGTCTTAACTGAAAGCTCTTGCTCTGATATCTTAAAATATGTCACTGCCATTGATGTTTTTTTTTCCTAAAGCACGTTTAGAAAGCTATTTAAATGCCCCAGTTGATCTAAGGCCTAATCCTGGCTTAATCTAAGCCCTGTCTGTGAAACTAGGCCTTCTTTATTATTATCTGAGAAGTTGTCTCAAATAAATAAGTTTAAATATGATTATGAAACTGTTAGCCTATATAACAATCCCAGAGCAGCCTGTCTCCTACTCTGCAAACTCTTCTATGTTTTTAAATTAATACACAAAACAAGATTGATGAATGAATACAACTTTTTTATTCAAATTAGCCTGTTATTATTGATAGGCCTACATCTTAATAGTTATTCTGTATTCACCAGTGAAAGGACATAATCAAATGTATAATCAGTTAAATGTTTTATAATTATTTTGTTACTCTTCACTTGACAGAAACACAAATGAACATAATATTGTACATATTCATTCATCGTACGTTCTTATGAATTAAAGTCAAGGTTTTCCCATTTCAGGATTCTGTAGACCTCTAGGGGTCCATGAAGGAACCGCAGTGGGTCTGACGAGGCACCAAAAAAAAAAAGAAGATTTTTCTTCAAAGATTGTAACACATTTCCAAATATAAAACATATGATCTATATTCAAAACTATAATTGAAGTGTGTGTTTTTGTAGTGTGTCCCTGGGTCCCTGAATGTCTGGGTCTTTTAAACCCCTGGATTACTTGATTCTGTTGAGAATAATTTGAACAAAATCTTTCTACTTTGTCACCATATAGATGACTTGCTTTGTGCCTGATTTATTAACTTAAATGATCACCCCGCCACTGGCCACGACAACTCTTTCCCTAATTAGTCACTGTGGAATTATAAATCTGTAAGGCATGGTAATAAAACCCCCCACAACACTCCCTTTAATGTGGAAGTCAGTGTTTTAACATAGTGATCCTTTTGTTAGGAATGAACTAATGAAGACTAATCTAAAATTAAAATCCCTGTTTTCCACAGTAAAAGGGTCCTCTTTTTTAGCGTCAAATGACATCACCTTGTCACGTTTAGGGCATCTCAAAATCAAAAATGACATTTCTGTCATCATTTACTCACCCTCATGTCGTTCCATCCTCAAGTCTTTCTTTCATCTTCTGTACACAAATGAAGATCTTTTTAAAGAAATCTGAGAGAGTCTACACAACTACTTACCTATTTGATGCTTTAAAACGTTCATAAATATATTGTAAATCTAATCCATATGAATTGAATGGTTTAGTCCAAATTTTCTAAAGAGATTTGATCACTTTATATGATGAACAGATTGAATTTAGGCTTTTATCATATTTCAGTGTTGTGATGGAGCCAGCGAAAAAGAGAAGTCATTCCCAAGTTTGGGAACACTTTAAACTTATTTCCCCCGAATAAGGTTAGTTCTTAGACATTTCTGCATACAAATATTTTTACATATGTAGTGAATGATATGGAGAAAGACATAAACTTGAAAAACCTTCTGCATTTACATTTATACAAGTACAACCAGTTACACAAGCACATCCTTTTCAACATACAAAAATATCAGTCCCACGGTCCACCACCAGTTAACAAGTCATGGTGTTCTGCTTCCCACAGCTAAACCATATAAAGCTTTCAACCATGATACCGCCTTCACCAAACCAGATATAAACCAAACAGAGGTGACAGAAACCCTGACACTTGGTTAAGAAATCTAGGATGTGTACATTACAGGCAAAACATAAATGGATACATTTGTTATAATAACTTGATTTACCTGATTTAGCACAGTTTAAGGTCGCATTTTGTTCTCTTGCGTCAGATGAAGTGATTGACAGATTTACGTTTGTATCTTATCAGTGATTATTTATGTAAAGCAAAAGCTTCTATGTAGATTAAAACTGTTCTCACAATTTAAGTTTCCTATACTGCCTCCCATTTCAATTCCAGTAAAAAGATGAACCTGTCATGAGATGAATTGTGTGCATGCATGCGACGGAGTCCTATAGTGTGTAACTTGTGTGTCTGACAAGTTTCATTTTCAGAAGAGCCTTTGCTCAGCACAAAACCATGTATCGTGCATATTGACAAAAGAGGAGTGAAAAGCTCTTAGTGATAATTGGAACTGGCCAGCCACTGTGCAGCAGGGGTCAGAGCGGAGAAACCAGAGGGCCCAGATCAAAATGTGTGTGCCAGAATACTTTCACACATTCCAATAGATTTGCAGCAATCAGAAAGTCATTTCTAACAAGACAGTGTCCTAAACCTGGAACTAAGTTAGCATTTTTGAACTTTCCCAAAGTGGGATTTTTGAATGGGTTTTTACTTAAATGCCTAAAATAAACCGTGGTTAACAAAAGCTCAATATATTTTCAAGGTTTATTCTACAGCACAAAATACATCAGTAATACCCACTTGTGATTTTTTTTTTTTTTTTTTTTGGCTAAATGGACTACAGAGGTTGTCAGGGGCATTGAACGCCATTACTGAAAAAATCTACTAGTCTGCTTTTACAGCCATGTGTTCATAATCGCGCTCTTGCAAACTATTCTAACTCGAACTTTCCAACTTGTAGATTTTAAAGAAAAACTGTAAGAGTTGTTGGAAGCTTAAAGGAAGTCATACAACCGTGGTGTAGTTTGTCTATAGACTATGTTTAGCTTTTTACCATCTCCTGGTGATTGTATTTAGGCTTCAAAATTCAGTAGTGTTCTTTTGTGAAGTTTTTCTTGATAAACAAAACATTTGAGAATCATGAACATTTGTTGGTAACAGAGCTTATTTACTGCAATAATCCAAAAGCCGATGGAAAAATCCTACTATGTTTTTTGTCAAGGGAACAGGGAGATGCTATCTTCCAGGTTGGCCTACAAAAATACGGCATCTCTCGATTACCCCTTTTGCACCAAAGCATTTTGAGACCTGGTATGCCAGTGCCTACTCGCGAACCAGTTATTTGTGTTTTACAACAATACAAAGAGCAATGTGTAATGTTTTACCAAATTTAGTGCTATACTTCTTGTCTCTTATTTGTTCCCCACTAAGGAATGTTTTTTTCAGTAAATGTTCAGATTTTATACAATTATAGTGCACTTGTGATTTTTCTAGGCTAAGTTTTGCTGACTTATCCACTAATCTAGTTTGCAATAGCATTTTTATCGTAGGTTATGGTCATATATATATATTTTATTTGTTGTTTTTCTTTATAATGAAGTTGTCTGTATTAAGTAGATTGTTTGACACACAAACAAGTGATTATCAGATCACCGAGGCCTCGTCCTGCTCGCCACAACCCTGATTTAGGGTTTTATTTAGCTATAATAAACAAAAAAATGAAATATTTTTTATCCGATTAATCGCCGATTAATCGATTATCAAAATAATCGTTAGTTGCAGCCCTAGTTTTGACAGCCAAAGAACCAGTTCTAGGCCAGGAAAATTGGTTTCAAAGCGGCAATAACTCTAGAACCGTTCTTTTACCACGTCATGCATACGTCGGGGGCTGGGGGCGGGGCTATTGTGACCAACAACACGACGGGAATGGGAAAGCTAAGACGTATGGCGACGTACACAGTGACGTAACGACGTCGTTCGCTGGGCTCTCTAGTCAGTGGAAAAACAAACAGGTTCTGAGAAGGTTTGCAAGTTGAACCGAACCAGATCTTTTTGGTGGAAACGAGGTATATGGGACCAAAGGTTGTAACGACACCAAGAGCACTAGCATCCATATTTCAAACAATGCCCACTGAATAGCATCTGCAGAACATGTACATGTGGCAAACTTCCCAAATAGCAAACTTTTGAAAATGTCCAATGGTACATCACTGGATTGTGTATTCTCTGTGCCCGAGAATTCATGACAAGTCAGTGGCCACGTCAGTACAGCTCCGACTCCTTCACTTGATGGGATGTGTAAAGTCTGCTGAAAAGACCCATTCCTCTTGCCAAATGAAGTGAACCTCTTTCATCAGGATCAATATATGCCTGAGATCCTGCCAGGCCGAGAATCATAAATCTGGCTTGCAGTGAGAAGGAGAGAGAGAGGGCAGATGGGGAAGGGAGGATGAGAGAGACGACGGCTCCTCTTAGTCTAATGGAGGACGGTTCAAAAGTTTAACGTGCCGGCCACCCGCTCACGTCTTTATAACCTCTTTGAGTCATTGTGTGCGGGTGAGGGCCGATCGCATCGATGGCCATTAAACCGAATGCGGGGCTGGTCTGGGGAGTGGGTGGGGGGTGGTGGATGCATTAGGGAAATTGGCCCTGGCTGACTGAGACGGCATACTGTACTGAAGTAATTATAGTTGCTGGAGGGATGCTGAGGCCAGATAGTGTGTGTGTGCGTGTCTGGAATAGTCTGCCGCAGAGGGTCCATGCCCCGCCCTTCCATCTCCCCCAGCAAAGCGCCTGCCAACGGGATAGGGCTGGGGCTTTATTGATGAGATGGATGAGAAGGGAGATAGGGGTAGAGAGACAGATGGGGCTTGTGTCCAGGCCATGGCAGAGCTGGGGAGCCTGCGCTCAGGGATGCCGCCAGCGTGGCCAGCCTCCACCGATCAGGAGCCGCTAGAGCCCGAGCGCTGATGATGATGATGCGCACCCATAGAGGATCTGAGCTCGGCTGAGGCATCTAAAGAGACACCCACCTGCAGGATGGGACTCACCTGCTTTAAGTCCTGGAAGTACAACAGTGCTGCACAGAAAGGTGAGCGAGTGCTTCACTACTTTCCACTGGTGTCAGTCTCTCTGGCTCGCCATATGTGATGATCCGAGCGTGTGAACTTGATGTAGATATAGCTTGCACTAATATAAGACATGACCTGCTGATCTGAATTCAACATTACATTAGTATGTCGATCAACTTCACAGTATGTTTAAAACTAGCAGCTCAACCTCAAAGAGTTTCTGGATCAGGCGAAGGGAAGCAGAACATGAAGGACGGACCACATGCCGTGTTGACCGAGATTTCACTCAAGGATAGATTAAAGCCAAGAAGCGACAGGTATATAGCCAGTTTGGCTTTATGTGAGGGAGGGGTAATAATAAATAATGAGCTTGAAAAGACTCAGATGAGATAAGCAAGTGACTGAGAATGTTTGGGACGGACTCCGAATCGATGTAATTTGCAAAGAAACTAAGGAGACAAAGGATTGATAACCTCGGTTTAAAACCTTAGGATGAAGAACAGCTCTGCTACTATGTTTACCTGATGCATGATATGCTTGTATTTACTGCCACTTAGAAGAATGCAAACTATTAGATTTGTTTGTTTAAGTTTTTTTACCGCCATATTAGCATCAGGGCTATTTACATGGCAAACACAAGGTCAATATCACAATTCATAACATTTCTATTTTTATTAGCCTATATAAAACATTTCAGCTTGACATAAGAATATTTTATATACATTCAGTTCAGTTATACATTCTAAAATATTGTTTCTGAATAAAAGTCTTTAAAAATTACAGTTCAAAAGAATATGTTTCACAGTCAAAGGAACTTGACTTTAGATACATAAAACAGGAACTTTACCAAACATTAGAAACCCATGAAGTGCAAACTATTAGGCAGGTCAAGACCATGCCCGTCAAATACATGAAAACACGGAGAAAGACTATGCTGTTGTTTTCTGCCGTAATTACTGAGTTGTCAAAACAGAGTACCAAACCCCCTGAGTCCGACACTCTTTATTACAACACATCACGTCAGTACTTACTGTACAAGTACTTACTTTGAGCCTGTTAAAATTATTTCATATTTACTCTCACTCTCTACTTCTTTCCTTACGAGGAACACAAAAGGAGATGTCAATCAGAATATTAATGCAGCACTTTTAGAGAATGGGAAAGGACAATACTTAAACAGAACAATATAATACAACTTTGCACTATATTCCAGATCTTTTAGACATACGGTTGTTTTGCATGAGAAACAGACAAAACTTTAAGTTATTAATCATTGAAAATTGTCCCCACCATTTGAGATTCAAGAACTATAAAATCACAAAACAGGTTAAGAGGATGAGAAATATAGCACACTACTTTTATAGTGTTTTTTTTTTTGTCATGGGTCTTCACTTTCATCATCTGGAAGAGAAAAATTGGAACATCTCCCTTTGTGATCCATGGAAAAAAAAAGAGTGATATGAGTCTGAGTGAACCAACCCTTTAACTGTGGCGGTCACTGCTCTGAATCTGTGAAATGCTCTTTTATGGCATTTCAATACTCTCCTTTTAATATCATTATTGCTCAGGCCAGATTCGACGAGCGCTCGGTATTGATAAACCACTTAGCTGGATTTTTACAGCTCTGTCTTGTTACGGAAAGTGTCCTCTTGAATTAATTACTGCACTCTACCGGCAAATATGAGTGGGATCTGGGGCATACTTTAATTGTGACTGAGACCCATCCTGTGATTAATATTGTCTTTGAGAAATGCTTGAAGTAGAAAAAAAATGGCAAGAGTTTTTAATTAAATTATGAAAATCAATGCGCTCTTTTCCCCCGTTGAACTCTTGCGGTGCTTAAAGATAAGAAATGGTCATCTGATTTATCTTGGGCTGTCTTCCAGATGGAAGCTTGAAGGACACAGTGACCATTAAGGACAGAGAGAGATATTTTTAAAGAGCAATACACATCACTTCGCATTAGCCTTACTGCACTCAGAAAACATTTGTATTTTTACTGTTATCATTAAATGCACTTTAAAGGGACAGCCAATGAGGTTCATTCTTGTGTTATGCAGCACTTTTGAGCCTCAGCAAGAACCAATGAGTATTCCTTCAAGCAAAAAATACAGGGGAGTAAAAGTCAGGGCCACATGCTAAATTTTCATTATCTCATCCTAAAATTGTCCTTGCCACAATGCAACTAATTTTGGACAATCCCAAAATATATGTGTGTGGTCTTCCCACACTCGCTCCAACATTTCTCTACTTCTGAATTTTCTGATGTGTGTTTAAATACGTCATTAACAACTTGTTCAGTCGGTTAGTTTCACGCGGAATAGCATTTTTGTAAATGAGGTTATCACTAATGCATTAATGAACTTTGCGTGTACAGAACAAGATTAAGCACTAAAAGATGGATTGACAACCAAATTGGGCAGCAGTGTGTATGTGCCCTTTATGACCGGTCCATGAACTTTACTTATAAGAGTCAATAACGTCTTTGTCATAACAACTTTTGTTCATTACATATTAGGACTGAAATTGTATGTTTATCAGGCTATAGATCAAGATTCTAAATTAAGTGACTTTTGAGGATTTGGATGATGTGGGATAAACAAACTAACTTTTTCCATGTACCCCTGTATGTCCCCCTCTCCCAATTAGGAGGAAACAGGGACGTATTGGTTAGTCCTGGCTCATATTTCTTCCTGTCAAACAGCTGTGGTCAAGGGGAGGAGTGGCTGAAGAGCCTAAATAAGGGCATTTGGATACCTTTTACAGGTACACACACACACACACTGTAGTTTAGGACCTGAATATTTGACTAATTTTGTTTCTACACTCTGTGGTCTCTGGAAAATCCAGGGCTGTGTGAGTCATTGTCATGATAAAAACATTCAGTGTGCGACTGCCTGAATACGATGAAACAGCAGATCCAATCAGTTTTCAGGGCTCCAGCCATAGACATAACAACACACACATATACCAGTCATTTCCAAATCATGGGCCATGAATTACACATGACTAGTGTCATCACAGACTGCGCTTTGTCTAGGCGCAAATCTCACAAAATGCTGAAAAACAAATGCCACTAGAGCTGATGTCATTCGAAACAGTATATTGGGAATTTTCCACTTGATTTTGTCTAAAAAAAAACAACGAACAAGGTTGGCCAGTGTCATTAGTTCAAGCACAATCTCAAGAACTTGTCTCAGCGTTTCATCCATCAGTCTTTTCCTCATCTATTACTTGAGGGGTTGTTGGCGGCAACTGTGTGTCCATCTTGGCAGTGTGCCTGGGAATAATAATATTACAATACACCTTGTTTTTCTCATGAGAACCATCAACCCCCATCACACCCATACAATGAAGACACTAAAGCAAATATACATACACTACCAGTCAAAAGTTTTAGATCGGTAAGATTTTTTATGTTTTTAAAAGAAGTCTCTTCTGCTCACCAAGGCTGCAATTATTTGATAAAAAAAAAATACAAAAAAAACAGTAATATTGTGAAATATTATTACAATTTAAAAAAGTGGTTTTCTATGTGAATATATAGTGAAGTGTAATTTATTCCTGTGATCAAAGCTGAATTTACAGCATCATTACTCCAGTCTTCAGTGTCACATGATCCTACAGAAATAATTATAATATGATGCTCAAGAAACATTTATGATTATTATCCATGTTGAAAACAGTTTTTACATTTTTATTTCAGGATTCTTTGATGAATAGAAAGTTCAAAAGAACAGAATTGTTGTGAAATGGAAAGCTTTTGTAACATTAATCACTACCATTCAAAAGTTTGGGGTCAGTAAGAATTTATTTTTTATTTTTGGGGGAAAGAAATTAGAAAATACTTTTATTCATCAAGGATGAGTTAAATTGATCAAAAGTTACAGTAAAGACATTTATAATGTTAGAAAAGATTATATTTTAAATAAATGCTGTTCTTTTGAACTTTCTATTCATCACAGAATTTTGGGGGGAAAAAAATGGTACACGACTGTTTTCAACATTGAAAATAATCATTTATGTTTTTTGAGCATAAAATCAGCATATTAGAATGATTTTTGAAGGATCATGTGACACTGAAAACTGATGTGTAATCAGCAACAGTAATGATGTTGAAAATTCAGCTTTCAAATTACATTTTAAAATATATTAAAATAGAAAACAGTCATTTTAAATTGTCATAATATTTCACAATATTACTGTTTGTCATTTTTTTTTTCATCAAATAAAGCAGCCTTGGTGAGCAGAAGAGACTTCATTTAAAAAGATAAAAAATCTTACTGATCTAAAACTTTTGACCGGGAGTGTATATGTTAAAATATATATTTTCATAAAAGAAAAAAATGTATGCATTGAGGTAGGATAAAAAAAATATGGATAAATCCTGATCTTCATTCAAATAATCGGGAAACACGATATTTTACTCTAGCCCTATAGCATGCATTAAGCAATATTATTTATAAAATGACATTGTTTTAAACAAATATAACCCAAACACCCAGTAGACGTTATTGTGTTACGTCTGATCCAATCCCTGTTAAAACATGCAAATCTGAGCTGAAAGTGAAACTTGAACTGCCGAGTCCATGTTGATGCTTATTTCCCAGGAGAGATTAACATTGCCAATGAATTCCCTACATTACCTCTCCAACATAACTCAACACAGCTCTGGGGCTCCTAAAAGGTGAGAGATGCCCTTCCAGATAACACACAATCACATTCACATGCACCGCACACTCACTGGGCCAATGTCTAAGGATCCGTTTTAGACTGGGAATCTCATCAGGGGCCAAGTTACCGGGCACAAATGTATAAAAAGGGGTTGGAGGGGTGTGTTCAGCTGTGTCCAATGGAAATTTCTTGGCAGCAGGCCATGTGAGGTACACAGGGACAGAGAGAAAGAAAGCAGAAAGTAGCAGAAAGTAACCAGCAGAAAGTTCTAGCTCATTTATTTTTAGTCAATTTGTGTTTTGTGGTGTTAATGATTCATGGCGAGGGGGCAGGAAAAGGAAAAACAGACTCCAGTAACCAGCTCAACACAGACAAGATGTTTGGAAAAAAGCAGACAGAAAACGGGGAAAGGAACGGCAAGAGAGAGAAAGTGTCACAATGTTTGTAATTCCTCCCTTGTAATTAAGAAGGCAGACTTAATTTAACAGTAAACCAAGGAAGTGCTGACTCACGTCACTGGAAACTTTGGACAATTAAGTACAGACAAACATAACCTCCCCTTCAGAGGCGAACAGTCACGTCTCTGCTGATGTCACTGTCAACAGTGGCATATGACTTCCAGAGACGTCCACTTCCAGAGGGGATATCTTCTTAACTTTATATCAGACTTCTACCCATTTATTGAAAAGCACCAGGTGGTACATCTGTGAGCTCCCGCAGGAAGCGTCCGTCACGGTACAAGAGGTCGAGCACTAAATGGACAACAGCTCGGGGGAAGTGTTTCAACTATCTCTCATGACGTATACTCAACTGGGACACATTTCCCTGGACTAAGGACACGAAAAAAACCTTTGCTAAGCTTCTGTCCTTCTGGAACATTCAGAATTGAAACCGAAGGAACACTTTATACAGAAATGTGCTGAAAATGAGAGGTGTGCACTTGAACAATGCCTCCTCTTTCAGAATGAGGACGGTCATCTGATTTGGAATGCTGATATATCTGATAAGCATGCATATCTGAGCTGGAGGCTCACTGTTGCACATCACAGAGAGAGAGAGAGATCCTCTCTTCGCCGCTGCACTAAGCCTTACCTGCAGACAGGAGAGTGAGAGAGAGGGAGGGAGGAGGAAGAGCAAAGGGAAAGGAACATCCAGTCCTAGACTAAACAAGTTTGTAAAACATGAGCAAAAGGGATTTAGGTTCATTGAGGACAATCGTTTGGTGCCCGTTTCAGGATTGCTACTGAGGTCAGGATAGCGGAAGCGTGTCCCGACGGATGAAAGAAAAGATGCCTGAAAACAAGCAGACAATCCAGCAGACTGGAAGCTATCTGACTCACTCCGCTTACAGGAAGATAAAAAGGGTGCTGAGCTTCAGAAGACGTGAGTACTAAATATTAGGCAGGGAGACGGCACACCATCACACACAGAGGTAGATTTTGGTGCAGTGCAGCAGCAGCGTGCATTAAACCTAAATTTATTATTGTTTGTTGCATTTTGTCCTTTTTCTGGGACTCAACAGGATCTTTGTTTTCGCTTTTGTGGTTAAATGTATTTATAGGGAAAAATTAGGTGAAAAGCTAAAGGGGTCTGTCATTGAGAACTCTATACCCAACATGACATCATGACTTTTGCGTAAACATATATGCCACTTTCGAGTCAGGTGGCGTGTCATCTCTACGCATTTTGAGCTATCCGCGTGTATGTCTACGCCATTAACGTCCGCGTCATTCCGCGTGTCTGAACACGCAGTCAAATCTTCAGTCATAAATGCCATTAACCCCAGTGACGGTTAAGTTTAGGGATGGGGTTGAGGTAAGTCATATCTTTTTTTTACCTAGGATGGTAAGGGAACACTCATAAATGCCATTAACCCCAGTGACGGTTAGGTTTAGGGACGGGGTTGAGGTAAGTCATATACTGTATTTATATAACGTTAAGTCAACGGCGTTCATAAACACGCTGAAAGGCGATTATGCGTCTTGATAGCACGCCAAAAATGGAAATACGAATTGGCGTGTCATACACACGCTACTTCATGAGATCAGTCTGCTATACCTGTATTTTATCATCACAGGTGTGTTTGGTCAAAGGTTGGAGGAGACGGTCCTGTATGAGAGGAGGTATGGGGATCACATGGCTCCTCTGGTGGTAGAGCAGTGTGTCCATTTTATCCGAGAGCATGGGCTCACAGAGGTGGGACTCTTCAGGCAGCCGGGCCAGGCTACGCTGGTTAAAGAGCTGCAGGAAGCTTTTGATGCTGGAGAGAAGCCATCTTTTGACAGGTAAGAGATTGACATGAATCGGTACAGGTACCGCAGAGATAATGTTTAAATCTGCAATAAGTATGTCTTGAATTTTGAAAGTTTTATAGGCCTTAGAGACAGACATATCTGGAGACATTTGTACTCCAATGTATGGGTACCCAGATAGCACAAGTCTATTTGATGTGTATGTTTACATCTGGAAGACGTATTTTTAAGAGTGTTTGCTCATCTGCAAGACGTCTATGGGACGTTTCCTGTCAGATGTCAAACAGACGTTTAGAAGATCGAATGCATGTTAAACTGACATCTTAAAGACATCTTCTAAACGTCTATTTGACATCTGACAGGAAACGTCCTATGGACGTATTGCAGATGAGCGTATTGGAGATGGACGTCTTCCAGATGTAAATATCACATCAATTAGACTTGTGCTATCTGGGAATGGGAAATGCACTCTAAAAAATGCTGGGTTGTTTTAACCCAATTTTGGGTCAAATAGGGACAAATCCAATTGTTAGATGAAAAAAAATGCAATTTATAAATTTAACCCAACAGCTGGGTTCATCCATTTTTGACCCAAAATTGGATTAAAATAAACCAACAATTTTTAGAGCGTGTTTAATCATTTGGTCATTCGTCCAGTTTCTCTTTTAATGGTACGAGAACTGAATTAAAACTGCAGACAGACATGATCAGGTCTGAAACAATGGCTGAACATTTAACCCAATGGCTGAGTTTGTCCATATTTTACCCAAAGATGGGTTAAAACAACCCAGCATTTTTCATAGTGTAAAAAACAACATATCTGGTTTGTCCAAATGCTGTTGTTATGTCCATATCAAATAAATAAATGGTGCCAAGTGCAACAAAAAAACACCATTTTCCAAAATACAATTATCTGAATAATTTATTTTAATTCTAATTCAGTGAATTGCACTGCCTACAATTATAATTTAATGTTGGACATGGTCAATTTAAATCAACTTATGAATTAAAATAGTGCTGATTCAAGTTAAAGAAAAAAAACTTTCAACAGGGTTAGGGTTAGGATTAGGGGATAGAAAAATAATTATGTCTATGGAGAGTCCCCACAAAGACACCCAAACCTAACATGTGTGTGTGTGAATATTATTAAGTAAATTAATTTGTACAAATACTTGTGTAAGTGAATTTACACTTGTAGTGAATACGTTTGCTCTCTCAGCAGCACAGATGTCCACACAGTGGCATCTTTGCTGAAGCTATACCTCAGGGAGCTGCCTGAACCTCTGGTGCCATTTTCCCGCTATGAGGAGTTTCTTATATGTGGCAAAAGAATCCCCTCAGACAGAGAAAAGGTATCGTCAACTATAGCACTCACTTCAAAGAAGAGCACGATGCTATTTGATCAATTTAAACAAGATAATACGATCACATTCTGGACATTTAAGTGCTGACAAGAATCTCATCCTGAATTTCAGGGTTTGCAAGATTTGAAGAGTCTCCTTTATGAGCTGCCTGTAGCAAACTTCAACCTCCTGAAATACATCTGCCAGTAAGATCATTTTGTTTCGTCCAAAGAAATCTAAGGATTTGGTTTTCAATACCTAGATATTGGCATTTGGAGCTTTAACCTAATTTGCCATGAAGCGTCTAGTCTTTAGTCATGGCTCACGACAGATAACACTGCTATGACACATCTTTGTACCAGATTCTTAAACGATGTCCAATCATACTCCAATGTCAACAAGATGAGTATCCAGAACTTGGCGACTGTTTTCGGGCCAAATATTCTCCGGCCTAAAGCAGAGGACCCAGAAAGCATCATTGGAGGTAAGCAATATTTAGTAAAGGGTTAATGACTTGAGATACATCTCAAAGGTGCATTGTGTCATATTTAGGAGGATCTATTGACAGAAATCATGATCATATACATAACTGTTTTCAGTGGTGTATAAAGTCCTTACGTAATGAACTGGTGTGTTTTTATTAACTTGGAATAAGCCATTTCCATCTACATACACTGCAGGTCCCCTTACATCGAAATAGCCATGTTTCTACGGCAACATGTTTCTACACACTGTAAAAAATATTGTTGTTTTAACTTAAAAAATTAAGTAAAATGGTTACCTTAAAATTTTAAGTTGATTGAACTGGAAAAAGTGAGTTAATACAATGAAGGAGATTCATTTAATCATCAGAAACTCAAAATAATAAGTTATCTCAACTAAATAAATTATTTAAGTTGATTTGACGAAAGAAAAAATGTTGTGATAACAAATCTTGAAAATGCAGTATACCTAACACACTCTGTCACTGTTCTTTGTGCAAAATGATGAACAAGTAACAATAATATTCGTAATAATAGTTTTACTGAATAATTAAGTAAACATGATTTCTTCATTTATATTTGTAAAGAAACCTCATTGCTTAACTGGTTACTCTCTGCTAACGAAATCTTTTCCTGACAGCCACCGCAACTTCTGTTGGTTGCAATTCGCAACCTCACCACTAGATGTCGCTAAAAATCACACACTGCACCTTTGAGTTACTGTATATGCTCATTTGCTTGTGAGGTCAAATACTTGCGAGGATATTCTCCACCACACACTTAAACGTCCCTCTGTCCTACACTAGGGGCAGCAGTTGTGCAACATCTAATGTCTGAACTGATCCGTGAGCACAGCTTGCTCTTCTCCAGAGAGAACTGCAACCCTCCTGAAACATCTTTGCAAGCCGTCCACCAAAAACAAAGACACAGTAACCTTGTGGAATGGGTGCATGAACCACCTTCCCACCAGAGGGAGCCTTTGCTTGGCGAAGATCACGTGACCCTTCCAGATCAGACTCCAGCCTGTCCACGTGTAAACTCTCTACCACTAACCACAGAGAGGAGAGGGTATTTTCAAAGCCCTTGTGAGAAAAACATTAGCCATCATCTTTCGGACACAGAGACACAGATTGAAGATGACTCTTCACCAACCAGCTCTACTCTGATTTATGACAACCACAGTCAACACAGCTCAGCACAAGAATGTCTCCATAAAAGACATGTACCTACACCCTCCACCCCACCACCTGCCTGCCCTTCTAAGACCAAAGTGCTGGAAGCTGGAGTTGAAATTTGTGTGCAGTCAAGGAGCTGGCCTGACATAGAAGAACCCAGATGGAGTCCAGAGAGAGCGCTTGGGGAGAGTGGAGGCAGCAGTGAAGTCCAAGATAGTACCTTATCTGTCTATGACAACATAGTAACTGAGGAGCGATATACAGAAGACAAGGAGGCCAAAGGTACTGCCAGCATGGCTGAGAGCAGCAGCTCTTGGTCCTCCTGTGAGATTGCACCTTTGGAAGGGGGCAGTGGTGGTGGAGCTGCAAGCCCATGCCATGGTTCTCCAGCACAGTTCCCCTCATTCAGAATGGACTCTGGTGAAGACGATCTTCGCCCTAACTCCCCTGCCTCATCATCTGCTCCCACAGATGCCCCTTTAAGCACCGGCAGCAGTGAAGTCTTTTTGCCAAGTGCTCCCCAAGAGCCCTTAGGTTTTCCAGCATCGCATGCCATGCAGTGCCTCGTTGCGGGACTTCGTCAACAGATGACCAGGCAAAAGGCAGAGTATGAAGCAAAATTGAACAGGTAAGATCACATCATCAATTGTCTTTGTACCACAATTGTTTTGTAATGCCAAGTTCAGACTGCGCGATTTTCAAAGTAGTCGGGTCGCTGTTCTTGGCCAGCATTCAGTCGCTGCTGTGTTCACACTGCACGAGTGATCGGCGACAGAAGGTTTCACTCTGCATGACTTTACAACAGGAAGAATCGCCGACAACTCTGTCTAGCACGCTGCGCGCAAACTACATACGTTTCACAACAAATACACATGAGATGTGACAAGGAAACAACACGACATCACACGTACAAGATCAGAGTTCTCAAGTGAGACTTTGTTCTTTTTCGACCCGGCTGTGGTACAGCTCAGATGAAACGTCAAACAGACACGAGTGCCATTTCTTGTGTCCAAATAGACAGAGAAGAAGCCTTTTTTCTGAAACAATGCCATGCATGTTGATTTGTGATCTATAACTCCTCCCCGAACTCCCCGCTGCTCATTGGCTGTCGGTCATCGCCGATTAGGGTTGGGTATCGAGAATCGAGTATCGACTGGAACCGAGACTAACTTTTCGTTTTTCCCGGAATCGTTCAAAAGTAAAAATTTCGATTCCTAGTTTCGATATTCACAGTCCGCCGAGCGGAAGAAGAAACCGCTGAACAACACCAACGAAGAAGCGTCTACCGGAAGTGTTGCCATAACCATGCGAGTCGAACATGAGTGCCTTAAGTCGGTGATCCAAAGTGTGGCTTCACTTTTCTTAAAATAACGAAATCTCGGCAAAATGCAAAATTTGTGACAAAAGGAGTATTTTTACAGAAGGAGTATTTCCTTCAGAAAGGATTATTTCCTTCAGAAAGGCCGTTGGTTAGCAAGGTTAGCTAAACTTTTTTGACCCTGCCTCTAAAAAGAATCGGAATCGAGAATCGTTAGGAACCGGAATCGAAACAAGGAATCGGAATCAGAATCGTTCAAATTTAAACGATACCCAACCCTATCGCCGATGTAGTTTTCAGTCAGAACACTTTTCACACAGCAGGATTTTGAATCGCCAACAGGTCCAGATATTTAGCATGCCCAATATCTCACGGGCGTCGGTGACTTGTCGGCGATTCTCTCAGATCGCGTCTTTGCTTATTCACACTGAGTGATTGTCACTCGCGTGAACGAGCACCGATTTGCCTGTGAATTCGTGCACTTGTCAGCGATTTCTCAAATCCTGTCGGCGAGCCAAATCGTGCAGTCTGAACTTGGCATAAGGGAAAATTGCAAATCTCTGGCACTGTTATTACATTAGACGCAAAGGCAGAAACCCTACTCTGCTCTACTATGAAGAACTACTGTCCTGAAGAGTTTAGCTGTAATCCTTATCAAACACACCGGAACCAGCAAAATTAAGGTGTTTGGGACGACTTAAATTTACATGCAGGTGTGTTGGAACAGGGCAAGGTCTGAACAGTGTAGGAAGGTAGATCTCCAAGAGCAAGGTTGAATTTGAATGGTTCAGGAAAGTATCTCTCCAGACCCTTCCGTTTTAGGTCTCTGAGTCTCTACTAGAGATGCACGGATGGGCTATTATTTCATTCGCAACCACATGACAAAACTCACAATCCGTCCGCCAGCCATCCGCATCAACGTTTTTGACCAATTTTCAAAACCGCATCCGCCCGCCATCCGCTGATTGGGCGATACAAGGCTGCTGATGGCAGCCGCGAGACTAGAAAACTCTCAGAATATCAGCAGTGAACGCCGTCTCCGATCGGCACGCAGGGACACAAATAAATAAATGTAATGCATGTTGGATCGGGTGTTTTGTTTATGGTGGCGAATGCGCTACTGTGCGCCTAGTTTCTTTTTGTTTTTAGTCCCAGACACGCCGACCCTGTCTTCTTCCTTCCACACACACTGAACCTCTTCATACTGACCTTATCTGATTGGCTACTGTACAATATTTTCATTGTAGCCTAATAGAAAACGCATTTTGGCACATAATTTGGTTAAACCACCCGCCCGAATTTAATTAAAATATTTTTTAGTCACGTCATCTGCCCGATCCGCGGTTTATCCGTGGCTGTAACCGCACATCTCTAGTCTCTACTAACAAGCTGATGAGTTGAATCAGGCGTATTTGATTGGGCAGATGTGCCGAGTTGGTGTGCCTCCAGGAACACGGTTGAGAAACACTAGATTAATGAACGAGTGTGCATGAACACAGAAAGTTTACCCCATTCTCTTCTCTGTCTTCAGGCTGGAGCAGAGGAACACGGTACTTCAGGGGGAAGTTGCAGGGCTCCGCTCAACTCTGGAGCAGCAGCGACGCTGGGTCAGCGTGGCCGAGATCAAGATGCGAAATGTGGAGCGAGCCCGTGCAGACGCTGACAGACGGAACGCCACTCTGCAACAGGAGATGGAGCAGTTCTTTGAAACATTCGGCGAGCTTAAAGCGGAGGCCCAGAAAACCAGTCGCATTGTTCAGAGTTTTTGAATTCACACGCTGTGCAACAGATACAAGCTTAGCAGCATATGAAAGGTTTCAATGTTTAGGGCAGTGTTTTCCAACTGTGGTCCTGGAGTACCCCTTTGGATATCTTCCTCTGATACCCCCATTTCAGAAAGAAGTTTCACAAACCAGCTGCTGAGTTTAATTACGGAGACATGTGTAATGTTGGAAGTACTCCAAGATCAGGTTTAGAAACACCGGTTTCAGAGTAATAACAGTGTTAAAAACAGGATTTCAGGGCTGTATAAATGAGGGTGCATTCCTGAGGGAAACCGTTGCCCCACTTTGACATTTATTCATTTAGCTGACGCTTTTATCCAAAGCGACTTACAATTGCTATATGTGTCAGAGGTCGCACGCCTCTGGAGCAACTAGGGGTTAAGTGTCTTGCTCAGGGACACATTGGTGTCTCACAGTGGATTCGAACCCGGGTCTCTCACACCAAAGGCATGTGTCTTATCCATTGTGCCATCACCACCCACACTTTTAAGTACAGTTCTGTTGCCTGAACGACTGTATGGACCAGCATGTTCAAAATAATATTATAGACAATTTTTTTGCCATTTAAGTGTTCAGACAATGGAATGGACCCAAAAGTAGGATAGAGTTTCATGATGTAGACATCATGGTCTGAGCATGGATGCCATATTTGAGAAAAGAGATTCTAATGAAAATTTGTCCCTAGGGATACTTTACGATAAATGAGCTCAGACTTAAGAAGTCTCTGCCCTGGCTTGGGGTCAATATGCATTATGTAATGGAGTAAGACACTCATACCTTGTACAAAAGCTCTTCATACACTGAATTTAGTTGTACCATATGAAATAAAAATGGAAAAGAAATAAAGACATCAAACTACTTTAGTTTGAGATTTTTATTTGGACAGGCGTAACACATGGTTCTTTTTTTCTTTTCGTAGAGAAAAGAGGTCTCGCTCTATTATTGTAGACAGAGAATCGCATTTAAGTTTTGCATATGCTTCAGATAGGTTTGTGATTTGGGTAATTCCCACCATAACCCACTGCAGCACAACAATACAAAACACATGAAAACTAAACAGACACTACTAGCACAGAGCAGTTAGATATTAATTCCTTTTCCAGGATTTGATTGAGAAGATTGATGATGACAATCATGAGAACTATTTTCTTAGGAAGATATTCTGAGAAGTAAGTTTCCAAGAAGTCAATAATTCTTCAAGTCATTACAGATTCCACCTCTAGTGATAGATTGTCAGTGACAAAAAAAAAACCCACACACACCCTCTCCCACAAGGGAAACAGACACCTAAAAGAAGAGCCCTTGAGAATGTGTGAGCCAGCTTTGTTCAGAGTCTCTATATGACACGAAGGTCCATCATTGAGTCCACAACAGCGAAACTAATGTGCATGAGGCTCCAAAATGAAAATGGCACACAATGCACTATTGCATTGTTGTAACACATGATCACTTTCAGGTGAAGTAAGGTGAAGCACCAAATGAGGTCTTGTGGCATGGTAGCAAACATTCCTGACTGCTGAAAAAGAAACAAAACCTGATTGCAGGCACATTACTGTCCATCATTTTGTGATCTCCAGGCCAAGCTGTAGCGATGGTGTTAGTGAGATGCTTAAAGGCATGATTGTTACGGTGAAGCTAAGTTCATCCTCCAGACCTGTCCATCAGTGAAAGTTCTACATTCATGTTTCAGTCCATCAGAAGAGCTTGGGAGGACCAAAAATACACTCAAAATGTCCTTCTGAGGCTCTCAATTTAGTCTTCTCCAACAAAAGGACAGCTTTCGCCAATGTCCTCAAGTTTTAAATGAAGAGGGCTCGTGTTTTCATGCATAACAATGAATTTAGGGTACAGGACACATCATAGAGTCTACAACATTTGAACTGAACACCGGATGAAAAGGGAAGCAGAAAGGTTGACAAACCAGGTCTCCATCATGAATACCAGTGTTAAAGAACACAGTCCAAAACGGGTCTCTAAGTGCATGTTTAGCCACAGTGTTACTGAATTGCATGTCTGCACACAGTAAACAAAGGCTGAATAGACATATATATACACACACACGCATATATAAGGCCTGGGCATCGCATCCAAAATAAAAAGTTTGTGTTTACATTATATATGTGTGTGTAGTGTGTATAATTATTTTGTATATATAAATACACACATGCATGTATATATTTAAGAAATATTTGCATGTTTATACTTTATACATAATTAATATTATATATAAATATTTGATATATTAATAACACATTTTTCTTAAATATATACATGCATGCGTGTTTGTATTTATATATAAAAAATAATTATACACACTACACACACATATATTATATAACCACAAACTTTTATTTTGGATGCGATTAATCGCAATTAATCGTTGCCCAGCCCTAAATGATATGGCCATTTTCTTCAGTGTTTCACTGAAACGAATCTTCGAGAGGAAAGTGAAGAAATAAAAACCTGCTGACAATCCTGTTTTTTTGTTTTGTTTTTTTTTTAAAGGAAGGAAACCATAAATTTGCTTTGTACAACATTCGTATGGGCTTTTCAAGTTTGAGGAAATTAAAAAAGGCAATGGTTTGCATTCGCTCATGCAATTAAATATACAATCTTATGAGAGGTCACGAACTTGCCAGCAGTGATTAATTACCCTTGGAATGATGAGAAAAACGGGCTTTGATTAGGATATTGCATCCACAGTTTGCCATCTCAGATCTAGATGCAAGTTTTTGTTTCTTTTTAAACCGAATATGCTCACTTTGAAACATCTATGTGCAATTTTCTTTTAAAATCAGTTTCAAGTTCCATACATAGTTTGTTTTTGAGTACATATGCAAAAAACGTATTCAGAAGCTGCACAAAGAAAGAACATTTACACAAAATCAATGTACGTAAATATACACACAAACATGACTACACCCTAACCAACATAAATGCATCATTAGGTTCTCTTTTAAAATGGGCGTATGTATGGTGACTATGTACAGAGGCAGGCACTACTGTTCCATTTCTAGATATTTCAGTGATCTGTAGTTAAATGGTCTCTGTAGTGAGTCTTCTTTGTTATCATGCAGCAATACTTGTAAGAGGAACTTGTTCCAGTTGGGCTCACTAGCTATAAATTTGTCAGAGAATTTATATCTGTGCTTCTTTTAGGTGATGAAATGAACAGTGATAAAAGCTACATCGCACAGAGAGAGAGAGGGATAGATCCAGATATCACACATGCTTCTGCAATAATAATAAATCCACTAGATGGATAAGACGGTGATTAAAATTAGTTTACATGAAGTAAAATGTGAATGCATTATTACCTATCTACCCATTTTAAACAGTTCTTTTTAAAATCTAAAAGTAAAAGTTAAACTTACAAGAAATGGATAAAGAGAATATTTCATGAATGTTTGGGACAGAGGAAAAAAGCAAGAGTAAACAATTATTAGTGTAAACCTGCAGCTGTATGAACGTCAAGATCACGGCATGAGCCACACTGGCGAGGGAGACGCGACGAGCGAGAAGTCGTCACCTGATTCACTCCTCTAACGGCCCCGTGAGGGTGTCGATGCAGGAGCTGTCAGTGTCTGAGGCCAGGGTCTGCTCCGTTGACATGGACGAGATGTCATTAATAGAGGACGACTGGGAGGCAGTGGCGCTGCTGTTCACCGTACCATCTACAACACACACAGGGCAATGCATCAAAATTATGGCGCAAGATAATGCGCTAAATATGTCTAACATTTTTACTTTTACATCTTTCATTGTGTTACAAAATTGATTTTCAGTAACTGAACGTAATTCAGTAGTTACTTAGCTTGCATTAGCATTGCTGTTCTTTGTGTATTTAAGCTAAAAGACTGCATTTATTTACTAAAACCTCAATGATGTTACTCTGATAACCGAGTTTTAGACAGCGACAATGAAGTTTGACGCTCACTTTTTTCCCTAAGGAGCACATGTGCTCCTAAAATGAAAAACGTAGGGGTGCAATGAAAATGTATCACATAATATGTTTTTCCTTAATAAAGGAATACAAAGAGACATTAAATAATAAAAGTACATAACGTTTTTAAATATTTCTGCTTCAAAATTAAATAAGAAAAAGAGTTACTTAATTTAACTAATGAACTGATTATTGTGCTAATACCGGTCAAATCTATATTTTCAATATGTGTTAAATAATGTTTTTAGTCTTTCCTTCCTGTGACGGGGCAACCCAGACTGAAGCTACAAGTGTTGATTTACACCATGTTTACACGGAAACGATTCTGAAGAGAAAACGCAAAAGTCACTTTTTATTCTGCGTTTAGACGAGCGTTTTGTGTGGGAAATCTGCGTGCAAATGGTGACGCAAAAGTGTGTGAAATTCAATGTAGTATGCACTTCAGGCGGCTAGGAGTGCACACTACAACAACACCAAGTCCACGCGCCTGCGTACAACCTTCACTGTCAAGCAGACTTTTGCGTTTTTACCGTTTACACGGGAACGCGGCGGTGGAGCATTTTTAAGATTTCCACTCTGGAGGGTGGTTTCACTTTTTTGTGTTTTTAAGCCTCAAAAACGCCGTCGCCGTGTAAACGAAAGGCACATCCGATAAAATATTTTTACGTTTTCACCCGGAATCGTTCTCGTATAAACGGGGCCTTAAATGCCAGATGGTTTTGTACAACCAAAATGCCAATAATAACCAGGTGAAAAAACTATGCATAATGAGGGACTTAAAAAAAAGCACAGGGACTCTTATTTTGGAATTTGTACGCTTTACTATGGGCTATATGCACGCATAAGTTCCGCATTTGACGTAAGGATGCTCGTCCATTTCCGGTTGTGTAGATTAAAGCGGAGGAAAACCGGAGAAAACGGGATTATGGCAGAGTCTTCAATATTTACTGTCCTCCCGTCTTTGAAACGAAACGTACATACGTTTAGATGTAATTTTATATATAGTTATGTTTATTTAATATAATTTTAAAAAGAAGCATAAACACAACGAGGGGTGTCTGTTTTATCTGTTTTTGTGACTAACGTTTCATTAGTATAACCATGGAGTATAAAATTCAATATAAATTCTCGGTATTGCATTGGACTCTATGATCGGCGGAAGTTATCGAGCATCCCTAATGCTTCACCGGAAATAACGCCGTGCATAGAGCCCATTGCTCATTCAACGAAGTGAATGTACCTGGTGTACAGCATTCAAGTTGACTTGACAAAAACACAATTTATTTCTTAATGTGTAAAAGTTTTTAAATTAGCACCAAACTACTGAATGCACCTTAAATCACTCATTTTATTTGAAATAAATGGGACTTAATAGGTGACAAAAATAGTGGTTGACCGATATTGTTTTTGTTTTTTTATGGCTGACATTTTAACATATACTTTATATTTATTTTAATCAATATTTGATCAATTAATTAGAAAAAACTTTAAAATTAACATGCTTATTCTTTACAATACAATAATAGTATTTTATTAACAGGGCACTCAGTAATCTGGGTATTTCTGTGCGCACCTGGTAATCATTTTTTTAAAATTTTCCCAAATAAAGACAATATAACACTAATTTTACATACAGCACACAGTGAAAACTATATGAATAAGACACACTGGGCAAATTGACATAGCCCAGCATATTTTAAAATGAAGGATATTTTTATTTTTAATTTTAGATTTTTATTTTTCCGATTGTGCCTCCCGTGTCGCTGATCACTCACTTCGCACAGACCGACCGTCACTCGCAGTTAAACGTTTATGCAGGCTACAAATGCACATTTCACAAGAAATCACAGCTGGATATCACAGTTTTTGAAATTAAATGGTTAGCAGATTCATTTTGATGTAGATGCGCATTTGCTGAATGTTGACAGTAAATAAGAAAGTATTTTAGCCTGATTTTTTCTCTTTTCTGTTACAAATAATATAAAAGCAAACACTTTACTTTTCCACAGACAATTTACTTTCTTTGTTTAGAGTTCTGTCTAACAACATATTACATATGACTGAGAGAGATCGTAAACTAATGAAGATGGAGAATGTGTGAGAACTCTGCTTCTCAGGCGTTCTCAGCGCCGCCCGTCAAAATAAAAGTCTGGAGCGGCGTCAAAATAAAAGTCCCGCTTCAAACACATGAAAATTAGAAAAACGAATTGGCCAATCCGATATTTTTTTTTTTTTAAATGCCAAATGTCAACTAGATAGAGAAAGCTGGATGAATACACAGATTTCACATTTGTACAATGACTCACCTAAACACTCATCTTTCAGGACTCCATTCTTGTTCCTCTCCTCCCAGTCCATTACTTCTTTATAAATCAGCTCTGTAGGGAAAGAAAACCCCCAAGAAAACATAAGCAGAGTTTGTCCATTTCCATCTTTTTTTACAAATCACTAATAAAGCCAACTCAACCCTTCAGCAGACATTAGCTTATAAAGGTCAAGGCTGAAAAACTAATGAGATCTTCGGTGATCATTTCAGCTGTAGGCATTCATTTTCTACAAACAGGAGGTAGTGACAGCAGAGGGCATTTGTACCTTTCCACTGCTCAATGCTGTGTTCCCGCTCCTCCAACTGCTTGTCTGATATCTGTGGAGGCGGCTGAACACACAAAACAATCATTACAAGTCCTTCTCTCGAGGGAGAACCTTCTTGGCATTGTACAAATGTCCCCTGTAAAACTGGACAGGACAAAGTGACATGAAAGTATAAGGGTGCACTGACCGCATCGGCCTCGGCTGGGTCGTACCACACGTGGATGTAAGGGTGGCTCAGGGCCTCCTGCACAGAGATACGGCTTTCAGGGTCGATGACCAGCATCTTGGACAGCAGGTCTCGTGCTTGACTAGCTTCATTAGGACCGATGTAAAAAGTAATTGTTTAGAACACGCGAAGTAAGATAACACGCACAAAAAAAGTTACAGACATGATGGAAGATTTAGGATGTCTTACTTTTGATCTTGTCATGCTCAGTCTCTGATGGGAAGGCCCAGTCGGGGAAAAGCTCATTCAAACTGACTCCGGGAAACTGAGGTTTGTTCATCACGTAATTCCTTACAGTCTCCATCAAACGGTTCATGAACTCCAGCGACGGGGTTCCCAGTATCTCAATTACCTTATTCCACTGGTCAATATCTGAGTTTTTTTTTTTAAATTAAGGTTTAGGTTTAAACCTTTAAATGTCACCTGACACCTTTTGATCAATTTAATGCATCCTTGCTGAATAGAACTATCAATTTCATTCCAAAAAAACTGAACTGACCCGGCAGCTTGTTACAAAAGCTTTCTATGCATTTAAAAGTTACATCTATATAAATACATATTTTCACAGGGCTTTTAAACAAGACTCAAGAGGATACGATCAGTGCCCTGGAATATGACGCTCCCTTTGACCATCTCCCCCATGATGCAGCCCACCGACCAGATATCCACTGGCAAAAACACAAAGAAACATTAATAACAATTGTATTTGTATCTCTCCAATGGCTTTCAAGAATATTACTGAAAAAAATAAATAAAATAGCATTACCATTCTCCTTGTATTTCATGCCCAGGATGACCTCTGGCGCTCTGTAATATCTGGTCACTACATAGGGTGTCATCATGAAGTTAGTGCAGGCGGTTCTGGCCAGCCCAAAGTCTAAAATCTTTAAAGTGCAGTCGGACTTCACTACTATGTTACTGGGCTTCAGATCCTGCGGGGCAGAGATGATAAAGTCTCATACAGTCATGCTGAAAGACAATCTCACACGTTGGTATACTGTAACGTCAAATGGCTCAGAGAACACAGCTGGTGGTGTGTCATGATCATTGCCATTATTTAAACCTGAGCTTGAAGCATTTAGTGGGGTACAAATTATTCAAATGATCTGACTTTGTAAAACTTCCATCTGAAAGAAAGTCCCCGAACACTTTTATACCAGTGGCAGTGAGAATGATTACTTTTATTGGGTGGTTGTTGAATGATTATTGTTTGTGATTATTGTTTTTACGATAAGGAACATTTTTATATTTGATGGAAAATTAAAGGGATACTTCACTGTACAATCCAACGTGTTTAGTGTATATTTGGTGCTAGTCTTTCATATCACTTTGTAGTTTTGTTTCTTAAAAAAAAAAAAGAAAAGAAAGAAATTTCACTCAAATCCATTTTTGATTTTCATGTATTTTTTAAGCAGCCATGTGGGATCATTCTTAATCAAGGTGCACCAAAAACCAAAAAATGAAACAAATGTGTTTAGTTAACATGGTTACCATGGTTAATTGGTATTATTATTTTATAATTATTCTTACTTAACTGCCAAACGAGTTGTAGTTACATCTCACCCTGTGAATGATGCCAGCTGAGTGTAGATGTCTGATGCCACACAGGATCTGGTAGAGCAGGTAAGACATCCTCTCATGGTCCAGGTCCATGTGGATCACCTGACAAAGGCTAGCATCCATCAGCTCCATCACCAAGTATCTGAGGAGAGAAACCAGATTCTTCAGGGTTTTCTGTGTTCATGTACAGCTCATGCATAGTACTTACTGGCATAAAACAAGCCAAGATCCTGTCAGACTGGAAAAACTGGTTTAGGCTGCAAATTAACATTTGAGCTCCCCCTCGTGCACCATTGAGACGAAGATCTCACCTCCCTCATCCTAATCTACACGGGATCCGAAGATCAGCCAAACTCACACAAGAATCGAAATGGTTTAATGTGATTGATTATCATCGAGTATTATACATGTCTAATGTCATTCAAAATGTCTCAGTGTGACTGGTACAAATGTCTTATTTCCAAATATCCATTGTTGGTCTATGTAATGAAATGCAGCAAGTGACTCTGGGCCTTTTCTGTACTTCAGATGAGCCTATGAGGCTGAGAAAGGCAGAGTCTCTCAGCTTCAAGTATTTCTTAAATGTTGGGTTCGCATTTCTTCTCTTTATTCCAGAGCATTTGATGTTTTGCAGTGATTATCTTTGAACTGATTATAAAATATGTAAGTTTACCTGAGACAATACATTCTTAAATTTGATTATTCTAACTGACTTTGACATTATTTCCAGAAAAGAGTTAAAGGAAGTGTCAAACTTTCACTTCTATTTAATGATGCACAGATATCATTAAAAAAAAACTTTTTTAATTTATGAAGTCAGATGAAATAACGAGAGAATACGTATGAGAAAATGTATTGCATTTAATCAAAAATACTTTACCACGAGAAAAGACAGCAACACACAGAGACATTCACCCGCTGATCGGATGCCTCCATTGGGCCGACCGTAAGCTTAATACATTGAGTCAGCGGCACTTTTATAAAACAGCAATAGAAGTGCTGTTGTCAGGAGTTAATCATGATTTAATAACATATAATTTTCGATCCTAAAGCTGTAAATTATCACATGTAAGAGTAGAACAATGCAATTCATTAGCTCCTTTGCATAGTGGTCTCAGCAAAATTATGAATGTTAATAATCACTCAGAGGGCCAAAGCACCAATAGACCCTGCGGCTACACAAACTAAATTACGTCAGCATAAACGCATGAATTTATAAACTCAAAACTTACAAATCCTGGAACTCTTCTAATGACTTCTGAGGCGTGAAGACGTTAAGCAAACGGATGATCTGGGAAAAAAAGAAAAGAAAAAAGTGAAACATGATTAAACAAATTTAAGATTCAACCTGACAACAAAGGCCAGGGTCTCACTGCCTGATTTTCATTGATAACCATCACAGTCCCAGGAGAATTGTCCACTATCAAACGAATAAATCAACCCAATATGCTTACTGTTTGCAGATGAACCAATATGAGTATATTATATACTAGATTCAATATACTTATCAATCCAAAGATGAAAGAGATTTATTTGTGGATTTTCCATTATTATAAATATTAACAGTAATTACCGCTCATATTGCCTTAAGACATATTGACCCATACAACAACAACAATAATTATTATCATTAAATAAAAATTAAATGAAGTGACTATCTTTACGAATGGGTCACTGAATCATTCCTTCAAGCATTTTGGTCAAAAACGCTATTTATTCAGGAACAAAACAGTAGTGCGTTTCTCTGAGATGTGCAGCCAATAATATTTAAAATGTATTAACAATAATAATAATAAATATATAAAAAGTACCGAAAAAATTGCAATACCAATATCCATGGCTGTCGTAATTTCGTAAAATTGACATCCCTATGATAATGATAAAAAAAAAGATATTCTAACTGGGTTATGTTAGTCCAAGAATTACATCTGAATTCAGGTTATGCCAGTTTGTGTTTATGTGGTACTCCAGTTCTTATTTCTTAACTTCACAATCGTAGAGAATAATCAGCGGTAGTTGTTTAGTCCATTACTCCTCTGACATTCTCAACCGGTGAGTGTGACAGAAGTCTGACATTTAAGCAAAAACAGTCCGTAGGTACGACAGCCCTGACCAAAGTTGCTCAAGTCAGTTCAAATTGTACTTCTGAGTGGAAGAGTGCACTGTTAAGGGGACGTACGTTCTTGTGATTAACACACTTGAGCAGAACCAGCTCTCTGTAGGCCCTCTTCGCATGGGTCTGGTTCTGAAAGGGCCGGCTCAGTTTCTTCACAGCAACTGGGATGCCAAGTACGGTGTCCAGAGCAGAGCTTAATGGGGCAGAAAAGCAGGCACACTCAACTAATCACAATCATCATTGTAGTTTGTTCGTTTTTTAACACCATGCCAGCGAAATATCTATAATAAGAAGAACAAACGTTATTTTCTACATCTCAAAGCACTTAAAATAATAATAATAAAAGAGAAATACAATTATATAAAGATAAGTACATTCAGATATACAATACAAAAATATAAACGTATCAAAACAATTCAATAGGATAGAAAAAAGATTTATTTAGAAGTAATCAAATAAGTCAAATAAAAGCTACCCTAAAAATGTAGTTAAGAACACTGGTAAAGTTCTTCAAAAGAGTTAACTGAGGTATCCCACAGGGTTAACCAGCACAATCTAATAAAACATGTTCCTATAATAAAGCGTTTTGACAGAGAAAACATGATTCATCATTGTAGTAACCATCATCAGCGGTTCGAACATGATTCATATCCATATTTGTGCATGGCCAATGTTCTACTGTACCTCAATCCCCTTTTAAATGTCATTACTGTATCGTACGGTTTAGTGTCCATCTCCTGCACTTGGATAAACAATTTAGACATGCAGCTGGCCGTAAAAATCCCCCTTATTATTACTACAGCTATAAAACCAGGGATCAAAATCTCTAATGAGACATTCAGGTCAATGACAAAATCACATCTGCCACGTTCATGACAAATGGAGACAGGCGATGCCTAATGGGATGTGTGCTGATGACATCATTAGTATGGAGGGAGGCAGATAAAACTCAGCTAATTCCAGCCGCCCACTCACCAGACGATACCCTGGGCACCGGATCCGATGGCGCGGAGCTGCTGGTACCTCCTGAGCACCGTGAAGGTGGAGTCCCCCACCTGCACGCTGTAAAACTGTCCCTCCCCCTCGGTCATGGCTCCTCCCACTGAGTGCTGTGAGACGGATCAAACCTGAGAGAGAAGGAGCGCAGTAGATGAGAGAGATGATGTGAGACGTGGCAGCGATGATTGCATCATTGCTCACTCCCCCGTGTTTACTGCACCGCGTTGGGGGGGGGGGTGGCATTGCCGATGACTCATCCAAGGAGAATCAGATATAACGCATAGCCATACTGAATGACACAGGATACCTATAGGATGCCATTACAAAGTCAAGCCAGAGATAGAGCTCAGAGATAAAAGCTTTGGTCCACTGAAAGGCCATTCTTGATGCATTTAAACAACAAACTATAAACAAGTGATGTCTATCCTTCATACACTTCCCTGACCTTACTAAGCAAAGCTTACATCCTTCTCTAATTTGCAAAAGTTGGGGATTTGAACAAACCACTAGAGGTGTAAATACACAATAATGGTTCGGTACATAGTACATACATTGAAGTCTCGGTTGGGTATGTTTTTGGTACAAAACGGGGAAAACACAATTGCTTATTTTTTTCTTTTTCATTAAACATTGGTTACTGAACTTAAAAGGGTTGATGAGCAATTAGCAGTGAAAGAGAAATAATTTTTTTGTTATATGCAGCACGAGCTGTCAAAGAGACTGTTTCTCATAAAGCTAAAAACTTAAAGGGTCACTCCACCCATTTGCATTTAGATTTCCATTGTTAGTCTCCAGTCATACTATTGAATGGTCGTGCAACACTCTCTCATTTTCCCCTGAGATGAGAAAAATCACGCTATTTACTTTTTTTCCCCTCCCTCATACAATGACGCAAAAATTGTCATTTTACGTCATTGTAGACTAGATTTCATTGTAGATTTCTGGAAAGACTACAAGCACTAGTTCCCACCTTTACCAACCCGTCTATAGGGGGTTGGACCAGGACCTAATGCACTAACAGACCAATCACAGATCAGTGCCAGTGAAAACTTGAATTTTTTCTCACAAAGTAATTTTATTTTGGGGGGACAATCGTATACGACTATACGTATTGTCCAACCCGATCTCACGATTTTACGAATTTTACGAGGTGGCTAATTTGTAACAATTTGTACGACCTCACTCGTACAAATTAGTATGTTTTTTGCTAAATCGTACATATTTTACGAATTGGCCAATTCGTATGAATTCGTACGAATGACCTACCCCTGACCCCGCCCCTAAACCTACCCATCACATGGGTTTGGACAAATTGTACAAATTCGTACGAGTGAGGTCGTATGAATTAGTACGAATTAGCCACTTTTTAATCACTCGTACGAATTCGTACGAATTGGTCGTGAGATAGCATAGGTATTGTCACTATCCACGATCGTATTGTCACTACCCACGATATGTATTGACACATATTGTCACTACACACATGTTTTGTTTACTTAGGCTTGTAGTCTTTTAGTTTTGTGATATTGAAAATGGTGAGCAGAATTATGAAATTCATCATTGAAATCATAAAAACTATCAAAAATAACTCTATCGTGAAATAGCCTATATAGTTTTCGCGAAATGAAATTACTCGTATCGTAATACAAGATTTGTCATATCACCCACTCTACATGTGGCAGTAGTCTGTATTCATCATTCAAAAAGCAAGAAGCCTAAAGAACAAACAAGGCAAAACAAAGCCACGCTTGCGTTACCATTTTGCCCTCCGTGTCATTTGCATGCTTACATCACTTTGTTTTTTCGTCTCCTGCATTGGCTCACTAAGCTGAACAGTCAATCATAATGATCTTTAACAGACGTTTTTGCCAAAAGGCAGCCGGACAGGAAAACGCCGGAAACACTAGGCCGACAGAAACTCGATGAGACACGAAAAGGTGTGGTATTACTTCTCCAATTGTGTTTGAAAAGTAATAAACCAGGTACAGTAAAGAGTAAGACAGCCTCAAGTCTTTATGGTGAATCGTGTCAATGGACGACGTGCTCAGTAGACATGGGTAACAATGTTTGGAGAAACTAAGAATCAAGTCATTTCTACTCTTTATATCCTGTCAAATGCACTGAAGCACACAACTTTTTATTTTTATTTTTGTGTCATCTGACAAACTCACTGTGGGAGTCTGAAACTTAAGCTTTTCTTTCATGTCCTATATTTCCCTTCTGAGAGCAAGAGCAAAAACTACATCACAGCCAACACTGAACCTTTTGTCTTTTTAGAGCAAATGCCTTCAAATATCAGAAATATCATGCTACCTGGTAAACAGGTTCTCCTGAGGGATTCGGTCTTTCTGCTTTTCCTGGCATATTTTATGCAACAAAGAAAATCCCAAAGTGATTTGAAACTCCCATTTTACCATCCCCCAGTGTCTCGTCAGTAAACCAAACCAAGACGATAGTTATAGTCGGGCAAGATAACATTCACGCCAATAATAGACAAAGCTGGCACTGATATACAAAAAAAAGGTTTCAACAGTGAGCTGGGACTTATAAACGTTAAGCCGATTCCTTAAAGCCATTAGATCCAATTTCACCATAGCTAAACATAAACACTATCCATTTAAAGCAAGCCCAATAATCCAATATTGTAATGGAGCAGAGATGAAGCATCACAGTGTTTGAGATGACAATCCAGACTACATGAACTGATAAAGGAACTGATAAACTTCGCCGTTGCATATGTGTGCTCAGCAAAACCGTTTTGTGTTTGAGCGCCCCCAAGTTGTGTTTTACTGTAACTTCAGAAGCTTCAAACACATGAGCAAAAGCGCCAATCTCGTTGGTTGGTATTATTTTTTGACGCGGCACGTCAAACAAAAAAAAAGAAACTGCGAAGCGTTTTTTTTTTTTTTAATTTACGCTTTTTTTCGTCGGTGTGTACACTAACGGTGCAGATCCACTTGCCCGTGCAGCATTTCTGTCGCGCCGCACTCCGCTTTATTCCTATCGGTGACGTCACGCGACTTTAAGGCGCACGCAAAGCATCCCGGGAAGGCGGCGCTTCATTTGGAAAAATGCTGCGCGTCAAAAAGCTGGCCGATGCCAGAGTCCGTCTAACGGAGAGCCTTGGCACTTCCTATTTATCCCCATTGTGTATCATATTGGTTGCAGTTCCATTAGAATTCCACTGGAGGTGATCACGAGCGAGTGCAGAATGAATGGGAGTCTATGGGGCTAAACGGCTAAATGTGTCTTTCACCTGCTTGTCGTTAAATCAACATAGATTTTATTGTTGATTCCGCAAGTTCAATATAGATTATAGGCCAAAAGTCGAATGAACGAGTACTTATGTCCTTTTGATTTCTTACAGGTTAGGCTGTTGTTGGCCGGAACACGCTAGCATTCTGCTATTGTGTGACGTCATCACATTTTTGAACGGATTTTTAGAACAGATAAGTGAACTTAAAAATGCAATTTTCAGCTGAGTGTATTTTCTTAGCCCTCCCTTTTGAATGCAACTTTCAAATTACATCCTGAGAAAAGTGGATTTCTGGGGGTGAAAAAACCCCATTGACTCCCATTCATTCTGCACTCGACCGCGAGCGCCCCCGCATGGACAGAGACGCATTACTGCAGCCAGTCCAAAACCCGTAAGTAACCAGCCAGTGCCAATTCTTTTCAATTAGACATTCTCTGGTGTACACTCACATTGGCGCCTTTTGTTTAGCTACGAGGCGTTAAACGTCGGCGAATAACATGTGCGAAATTCGTCCCGGTGTGAACAGGCCTTGACACCCTTATCTGATACATTTACGATATATCAATCTCTTTTTGTTGACAAGTAGGCCTAGTTATTAAGGTCTGGTTTTGTTTCAGGTTCTAGATTTTACTATCTTTACAATCTTACAATCACAGATAGCTGATGCTTTTGATATTCTCTCTGGCTATCGTTGATACACAATATCATTATCTATCGGCACAACCTAATCTTTGCTCCAGCACATGAATTCGGCTGATCTTGTGGTGTATGACAAGAAAAAGCTTGAGCAACACGATGCTAGAACACTCTCCCTCCGCACAGACTCCACGGCCGTAGGCTCTCAGTGGTACATGAGTCAGCTTATGCCCAGCCTGAATAGCAGTCATGCTGCTAGGCAATCACAGACAAAACGGCCTGTCCTGTTTTAGCATGCTGCAGCCAACAGGACCACTAGCCTGAATTTTATTTTCGGCTCGAAAGCTGTTTCAGGGCCACGTTTCCACATACGGAGAAAATAGCATTTTGTTAATGCATCCCTGACCATTACATCTGAACTATTTCCTGACAAACATGGCAAATGGGAGGACAGCTGTGGAGAGATATGATCCAGACAAAATGAGTTGGATGTTGATGAGATGAGACTAAGTGTTAATTCTCTAACTAGGTTGCTGTTAAAATGCATGCACATTAGGGCAGTGCTGCCAGGCTCTCTGAGATGAGTTCATTGTATTGTTACAAAATAACAAATGCATATGTCAGTCAAATTAGATACAATAAGATGCATATTCTTTCTGGTATAGTGACTGGTGGGCCTGAAAATGGGTCACAGCAGGTCTACCATCACAGGGACTGCAGGGAAAAACAACCCCAAAGTATAAATAATAAAATGCTCTATATATGCACATTATTAAGATAAAAAAGGCATAACATTTAAGCAGGTTTGTTTACTAGATTGTATATCAAACTCAGCAGTATTTAGGCACAAATGCATCTGTCAGTTGGTTGAAGCGAGTCAAATTAGGCAGATACCAACATGGACAGGTGGTGTGACTTATCTTCAACAACAATGAACAAATCTACAGGTATAAAAAAGTGAAAAAATATTTAAACAAGGAAAAACAGGTTCACTTGCAGAATAAACATGCTTTGTGCTGCTGAGCGGACCATAATTTGTTTTGTGCTATTAAATTTTACTATCATGCACTGCGATGAAAAAGTATTTGCGAGACGAGTCGACAGATCTTTTCTTCTTTATTGTGACAACCGTCTTGAGTGTTACGGATTATCGAAAGAGAAAGTAGCGTAGGGACTTGGTTCTATTCATCTGTGACTGAATTTTTGAGATAAGGCTGTAAATCGTACTAAATGAACGGAAAAGTCTGGCATGATACGCTTACGCCACCACAATGTAGACTGACGTTTTCACCAGAAGATCGAGGTATGCCATGGATTAAAAATTACGAGATCAAATTTAAAACAGATAAACATACACATGGACAAATAATTCAAAATAAAATCAATAACATGTATTAACTTAATGGCAACTAATTTTAAATACTAAATTGTGTCTACTCAGTTCATGGTTCATACATTGTAAAGACAGTAAAATCAAGAACCTGACTCAAAACCATAAGCCTACTCGTTGTCAACAAAAAGAAATTTCAATGAGCACAAGTATTTATCCTCAGGCCTGTCAATATAACAGGTATACTGAAAAATACTATGAATAAAAAGCATGCATGTCATTGACAAATAAAACTTCAAAATTTGTTATAATGCGTTAGAATAGAAAAGGTTTTAAACATAAAATTATGCCATAGTATTTGGCATAGTATGCCACAGACAGCATTTTAAATAGTTTTCTTAGTCTGTTCGAACAGTTGCACCACCTGACATTCGGTCATGAATTTATCAAATAATATGATGCACTTGGACACAAAAATATGCACGTCATGTCAATGACCCAAGGGCTAAATGAAAGCTTGCCATTTCACTAAACCTAATATTTAACGTCATCATATACAAGCCCTAAATGGAAAAAAGGAAAATATTCAGACACATGTGACCTAGGGGGATTCATACAAAATTCATACAAATCATCCTGACAGTTACACGCCACATAACAGTTATATATGAATTGCGAGGTTAAATTAATGTCTTACTTTTGACTGGCAGTGTGTCAACACATTCCATCTGTTCATGCATCACACTGACCTCATTCACATCCCTGACCTCTTCTTAGGTGATATATACGGAGTTCTATGGCAATTTATGAGTACTACAAACCCATAGATAGATTATTAAGTGTAGTTTCAATGTGTGCACCACCACGTTATCAAGTCAGGTCAGGCACTCGCTCCATCACAGCAAGCTAGTTAACGCGAGTCCACCAATAGCAGCTAGCTACATCCAAGCAAAAGATACACCACACACGCATAAAACAAATGTATTTACAGTTACAAACGCTCGTCACACTTAAGTCGGCCTGATTCAGCGCGAGGCCAGACCTCTGCTGCAGATGTGTCGCGAGCGCGCGCGCCAAACTCCCGGCGAACTGTCTCTTCGAGACAACACTATCGCACAAACACGCGCGTTCATGTCGCTCGTTTATAAAAACACGAAAGCACGTGTTCGTGGTCGCTAAGAGAAATAGGGTGGATGAATTCTCGCTGCGTGCTTACCTCCTCTTCTTCTTCTTCTTCTCCTCGCTTTCGCCAGTTCACTCCCATGCATACATACACGCGCAGGCACGCCAGCAAACAGATCCCCTGGACCGCGGAAGTGTCGGCGTTTATCGCTCCCACATTAAACACCGGGATGATGGTTAAAGCAGATTGTTCTATCATTTAAGAGGCTTGGCAGTAAAGTCTAGATCGTGGCATGACTGCAGGGGCGGAGGTTGGTGGTGGGACAGTTATTCCTCTCTCTCTCTTTCGCTCGCTCTCGAGCGCGCGCGCTGGGCAGGGATGACGTAATGGCGCACTCGTCAGGTCAAGTTGTAACTCTTTCTGATGCAGCCTGAAAGTTGCAGGCCCCTACGGAGCCCCTCTAGTCCCACTTTGGTAAAAAAAATTAATTATAACTATCTTGTGGCCTCAAGATAGTAACTCGTGGCCTCAAGATAGTAACTCGTGGCCTCAAGATACTAACTCGTGGCCACAAGATAGTAACTCGTGGCCACAAGATAGTAACTCGTGGCCTCAAGATACTAACTCGTGGCCACAAGATAGTAACTCGTGGCCTCAAGATACTAACTCGTGGCCTCAAGATAGTAACTCGTGGCCTCAAGATATTAACTCGTGGCCTCAAGATACTAACTCGTGGCCTCAAGATAGTAACTCGTGGCCTCAAGATATTAACTCGTGGCCACAAGATAGTAACTCGTGGCCACAAGATAGTCCACGAGTTACTATCTTGAGGCCACGAGTTAGTATCTTGAGGCCACGAGTTACTATCTTGTGGCCACGAGTTACTATCTTGAGGCCACGAGTTAGTATCTTGAGGCCACGAGTTACTATCTTGTGGCCACGAGTTAGTATCTTGAGGCCACGAGTTACTATCTTGAGGCCACGAGTTACTATCTTGTGGCCACGAGTTAGTATCTTGAGGCCACGAGTTACTATCTTGTGGCCACGAGTTACTATCTTGAGGCCACGAGTTAGTATCTTGAGGCCACGAGTTACTATCTTGAGGCCACGAGTTAGTATCTTGAGGCCACGAGTTACTATCTTGAGGCCACGAGTTACTATCTTGAGGCCACGAGTTACTATCTTGAGGCCACGAGTTACTATCTTGAGGCCACAAGATAGTTATAATTATTTTTTTTTACCAAAGTGGGACTAGAGGGGCTCCGTACAGGCCAGGGAGACATTCATTATTGATATCATGTAATGTAAGGTGTAGCTATAACTTTTAAACATAACATTTAGGACACTACGAATCTGTCTCTTTTTTTTCAATGCTTGTTTTAAACGTATCGTCTCTGCAAATTTTATATTTAAGTTCACCAACAAGTTTCAACAAACCATTATTCTAAAAGAATTTAAACAGTATTTCAACACCATTTCATCTTCAGTAAATAAGAAAGCAAGAAAAAAGGTACTCTGTTCAGACAAGTGTGTTTATTTGAAATCTTTACAACTTTCATTTGCAATGAAACTGCAAGGAGCTTTCACTTAGTTCCTACACTGATACTGATACTGTACACCAGGAAAAGGTTGACAACTGTCATCTAATGTTTATTACTGCTGGATTGATGAGAACGTTAGATGTCATCTAAAGAAGATGGATGGAAATGAACTATTTGCTACACCCTTACAGTATGTGTATATATCTCTTGTAATTGCATGGATTGTGCAACACAGGGATATGTCTGTTATTTGTTTTGGCTTGATGTAAAGTCGTAAGATCATATGAGTAAGAATCAGTTTTGAGATAAGGAAGCCCCCCACTGGTCTTGGTATTTCATCATGGATGAGCTAATAGTTGAGGGTCCATCCATCCGTCCCCCACCCTAATTGTCTCATCAGAAGAACAGTTCTGACTAAATCCCAGTGGAAACTGAGAAAGAAATGAAGACATGCAATGGGAACAGAGAAATCCTGAGCCTCCGTCAGAAACGATTGCAGAAAAAAAAGTCTAAAAATGCCTTATTTAGAATGAAAAATATCATTAAATTTAAACTAGGCTACCTAATAATTTTTATTTTGGAAACATTTTTATATCGATAGCGTCAGAGATACTTATTGTCCTTAATAAGTTAATACTTAATACTTATTATACTTATTACCGTCGGTGTATGAATGGGTGAATGTGAGGCATTAAAGCGCTTTGGTGGCCATTAGGTCTATGAAGGCGCTATAAATGCAGTCCATTTACCGTTTTACCATTTGTCGTCTGGGTTTCCTTTGAGTCCATAACATCCCAGTTTGTGATGCAGACATTGACTTCAACAAGCAATGACCTCGACTGAAAAGCATGGATTTACTCTTTAAAAGAGGGAACGCCGCTATACCGCCAGATGACCTTTCTACGCTCGTTGACCGTTTGATAATGAACCCGCACTGTTGAATTGGATTTGTAAGTGTCTCTCTGTGCTGATAAGGGACACTGAGGAGGTTAACCACCATCCCCAATCATGTGGTTTTCCTCTGGTGGTTATAGACTGAGCTCTTCAAAGTACTCTTGAATCATAACTGAAACCATGAAAACTAAGAGAAATGTCCATGTACCCAGAAAAGTTGGGAGATTTCGTAAAATGCGATAAAATCAAAAATCTGTGTTTTGTTAAATTTCTGTAACTTTTATTTAACTGACAAACGTAAAGGCAAAATAAATGTGAAAAGACTCTACGATATCGTAGTTAAACTGTTGAAACAGTTCCCAATTAATAGCAGGTGAGCTGATAATAGGTCAGGGGATTGTGTTTGGGCATAAAAGGTACAGTAAAAGTTGGTACAGTATATCTCACAAAGAAGATGAGATGAGAACTGACTGGAAATTTACAGAAAATCCCTCAATTCCCACCACACTAATAAGACGTTTGATGGAATGTTTTAAAGGGTAATTATTCTGTATTATTATTGCCATTTTCATCAGGACATTGGTCTTTTAATTATAAATACAAGACTGCATTTCTCTTAGAAGAAAAGGTTGAAAGGTTCTATCAGTGCTACGTATTTGGAACCCCTAAAAGGTTCTGTGCACTCTTAAAAAAGGGTTCTTCTATATAGAACCCCGGGGTTCCATACTTGGCCAATAGAACCTTTTACCAAAAAAATGGTTCTATATAGATTCTATATAATTTTGGAGTTCCATATATGAAGCGGGGGATGGGACCGTTTCTGTTCTAAATAGAACCATTTCTTCTAAGAGTGTGATTATATGAATAAAAGCAAACAAAATGAATATACTATATAAACTAGCTATATTTATTCTGGGATCTATACAAGTATACAAATTCATTTCATTTGAATAATTGACTAACGGCTCCAAACTGGCAAATTGAACACATTGCCAAATAGCAGACCTTCAACTAAAACTCCAGAAAGAAACAGCTGAGCTCATTTTAACAAGCAGATGGCAGTATGACGTTGAGCTGGTGTGGAAGGAAGATAAAGCCGGTGCACACTTCACTCTAGAGACGGGCTTAAGCAGACTAGAGAAACATGATCACAGAAAAGCCATGCATTAAAGGAGTAGTTCACTTTAAAATAAAAAATAAAAAAACTTTTGCTGATAATTCACTCACCCCCATGTCATCCAAGATGTCCATATCATTCTTTCTTCAGTCGAAAAGAAATTAAGGTTTTTGATGAAAACATTCCAGCATTTTTGGTCCAAAAGGTCCAAAAGACAGTTTCAGTGCAAACTGCAAACTGTTCAAAGGGCTGTTCTAACTCGTTTATCAAAATGAACTAATATTTTCTGTGTCATTTGGTTCATTCAACGAACGAAATTAACGAGTTGACACGAAACGAGCGGTTTGTGTGAGAAAAAGAACAGTATTTATATTGTTTTTACCTTGTAACCACAGCCACGGGCGCTTTGTGTATGTGGTTACAAGAGGTAAAAACGATATAAATACTGTTCGTTTTCTCACACAAACCGCTCGTTTCGTGTCTTAGGCCATCAATGTGTACTTACATTTATGAGTCATTAAATCATGTTTATTTTGGACTTCTCTGTGCATGCTCTTTGAGGTGGACCCCATAGACCTCCATTATATGACTGACAGACACGAACGGTTTGACCTAAAAATATCAAAATCGAAAATACTCCGGAAACAAAGACACCTATATCTTGGATGCCCTTGAGGTAAGCTAAAACATGTCAAAAGTTCATTTCAAAGTGAACAATCCCTTTAAATAGTTTGTAAACATAATTTATCAATAGACATACAAATTTAAATAACCTGTTAAACATGACCTGGTAAATGAGTATTATGCAACCATTTAAGACATTTCTCCTCTTTAAAATTGAGTCAAGGGTTTTATTTAGACCTCCACTGAACCTTTACTTCCAGAAGTGTATCTATAGGAAAAGCAATGAGTAAATAAATGAACAAAAAACAATAAAATCACACAGAATGATTGAAACGGACACTGTTGCTGCATGGTTGTACTTCATTTGATTTATTTCATGATTTTATTTATTGGCGATCACTGTTTTATAAAGCCCTTTTTGTCACAGCTGCTCTTCATGTTGCACCCCTCACAACCCATAGCTTTAAAAATATAAAACGGATTTAAAATAGACGTATATGACAACTATTGAAATTATGTTTAAACCATAAATGTTTGAAACTTGGCAGGGACAATCACAAAAGGATTTTGTCCCAGCAAAGGCTGTAAAAAGAGAAAAAGTTACGCAGAGGCTTTGAAATCTCATTTCGGCACAACATATATAAATCACTGAAATCATTCAGGATAAAAAAACAAACAAACAAACATAAAATGTCTAATTACACAATGATTGTTCCCACAATGAGTGCTTCACAGTCAAAGTAAACTCAAACAGTACAGTAAATCTTCCAGTGGAACCCAGTTATTAATATGATTTGTTTTTTTCTCTAAAGCCATTGAATGCTATATGTCAGTTCATGTGATTAACACTTGTTTGCTCCATCTGAATATTTGACATACTTTCTGTAGTACAGACAAATGTGCGCAATGTAATAACAATAATGACAAATAGTGTTTCCTAGTGTTGAAAATGACACTTAATTAAAAAACAATTCACGTGGCTTGCACGTTCAGGCACTTCCACATCCACGCGTCACTTCCTTACCCAATCGACATTGCTAAGATCTTTGGTTCCTGCGATTGGTGGCACATTTCTTAAACACACAGATTAATTGTGCAGATTAAGGTATTGCACTTTGGTTAGTCAGAGGCAGGGGCGGTTCTAGGCCCTTTTTAGGGAGGCGTCGGCCAACCCATCAATCTGAACGATCGGGTCCGAGGTGCTTCCTTGTCAGTTTAAACATTCAAGTGATTTTAAGCCATTCATTCGCAGGTGCGGTGATCGTTTCTGTACCAAATTGGGTAATCTTTTGCATCTTCTTGAGCAAACACACACAAAATTAAGCCAAAATGCCCGTTTTGACGAGTATCCACATAAACATAGTCTTAAGTAAACGCAATAAGTTAAACTGGACCTCATATGCAAAGTTGAATAGGAGTCGTGCAACTGTCTGCTGAACGTGAGACTAACAGTCTCTATGTCAAAGCCATATCTGTTATAAATACTGGAATGAGTTAAACTGAACATTACGTGCAACGTTGAATATGAGTCGCGAAACTGTCTGCGGGATGTCTTGTGCATGGTATGGTGTGTTATTTATTAGTTATTCGATGTTTTATTTAATTGCATTTCACATTACTTGTACAAAGACAATAAAGACATTCATTCATTCAAAATATCGGATGCGTCAATATAAGGTGACACTTTGATAATCTGTTTTTCTTTTGTTGTTCGATTAACATTATTAAAACGGAAGGTCTCGACTAAATCACTTCTGTATATTTCCTTCACACAGTTTTCACAAGTAGGCATAGTGTAAAGTGTTTCATTTGTATCTTTGTCCTTTTGTTTATTCTGTCTAATTTTATTATTGGCTGTTTACTTACTAGTATTATTTTTTGCTGCGATCGTAAATTGGAATCGAGG
This sequence comes from Pimephales promelas, assembly GCF_016745375.1. The sequence goes on along the minus strand of NW_024121433.1, from coordinate 896,752 downwards.
ATTGTGAAATTTCACTGGTATCATACGTTTACTTAAGTCACGTTATACGTTTTATACGTTTTGACTAACCATTTACAGTGTACTGATTTGAACTGTACAGCAAAAAGACAGGCATCATGACATCATTGAAAACATTTTGACTACCAATTTAAGCTTCTTCTGACTTACTATATAATGCAGCATTTAGGCTACAGATTCTCACCGAGGGCTTTAACCCCCCAGAGGAGGAAATCCTAGAACCGCCCCTGGTCAGAGGTAAACATTAGACAGTTGTGGTCCTTCAGGCTCAGCTTCGAGCTGAGAGAAAAGGGTGTAAGGCACAGTTTAGGGGTTCCCTTCATTTGCACTTATGAGGCACTTATGTAGCAAAAGTTACTACGTCTCACTATCTCACTAGAATAAAATATCCCCCCAGCCCCCACCAAATCCATTCAGGTCTTGTAGCCTTTGGGGAATTGATCATAATTTATAAATACCCACACTTCCACATTCACACAGTTGCAAACACACATAAACACACACAATGGTAATTGCACTTCGGTGGTCAGTATTCTCCTCTTCTACCTTTGATTTGTTCACATTTCCTGTCAGGAGCTACTCCACTGTCACAGATTTGGCCAGGTTCCTTGGGCAGTCCACCTGATGGGAACCAAACAAATAATATTATGTAATAAAAATACATAATCGCCTTGCTTTTGGCTTGCTATGAGCTTGCTCAGTTGGGGTTATTTAGTGTTTAGCAATGTTGTTGATCTGTGTTGTGCTACTTTCATGTTATCAGTGTGAAGCTGCTTTGATACAATCTGTATTGTGAAAAGCGCTATATAAATAAATGTGAAAAAAAAAAAAAAAAATACACACAAATTATTTATCCATTTTCCTTCAATGGTTAAGTGTAAATAGTACTGCGAAGTGACTAAATTATTAAAATAAATAATAATATTGACACTAAAAAGAAAATATTTATATATATAACATACCTTTTAAATCTAATGATTATATATATATATATATATATATATATATATATATATTAGGGCTGTGCAAAAATTAATTGTGATTAATCGCATCCAAAATAAAAGTCTGTGTTTACATAATATATTTGTGTGTGCTGTATATAATTATTTTGTATATATAAATACAAACACATGCATGTATATATTTAAGAAAATGTGTTATTCATATATAAAATATTTATATTTATATAATATAGATTATGTATTTAAATATGTATACAGAATTTAAGCGCAAATAATTCTTAAATATATACATGCATGCATAGGTATTTATATATACAAAATAATTATATACAGCACACACAAATATATTATGTAAACACAGACTTTTATTTTGGATGCGATTAATCGCAATTAATTTTTGCACAGTCCTAATATATATACAGTATATATAATCATTACATTTAAAAGGTATGTCAGCTCTGTATAGACCCTTTTTACATTCACAGGAAGCAGAAGCAGAAGTCGTCATAGTTGGGTCTATATGTCTATAGTGGTGAAAGGGAGATGACAGCAATTATAATTTTGTATTTGCATTTTTTCCAATAACAAAATAAGAAATCTGTCATAGCGTTTCCACAACTTTCCGAAAGAGGGGAAAATGTCGTGAGATTGATTATAGCAGTCAGAAGAGAGAAAGAATTCGCCATCACTCCCTCAGCCGTATTAGAAACACCATCGCAGCAGCATTGATTCATTAGTTGTAATTTAATGCCACAGCCATATAACACACAGAATAGCGTTATGAATGTGTATTAAATTTAGTAAAAATACAAATATTTTGAAAACGTGCATGTGCGTTTCACGTCATCCAGTGGCCTTTTGACAGCTCCAGCTGTTCGTGAAAACTACAGATTTTACTTGCGCATTTGCGTTCATGACTCTCCTGTTCAAACTCCTTCATGAAAATGAAAGAATCTTTTTTCGAGTCATTTGGTTCAATGAACGAATGACTCGGAAAAAAAGATTCGTTCATTTTGATCAGGAGAGTCACAAACGCGCATCACAGAACAGAGCAAGGCGAGCATTTGTGCTAATAAAACTTAAACTTTTTAATTTATTTTTGAAAAGACCGATCGTTTCACTTGATAAGACCCTTATTCATCATCTGAAATCGTTTAAAGCCCTTCGAAGCTGCACTAAAACTCTCATTTGGACTTTGAACCGTTTGGACCCCATCGAAGTCCATTACATCAAAAATCTTAAATTCTTTTCGACTGAAGAAAAAAAGACATGGACATTTTGGATGCCATGGGGGTGAGTAAATTATCAGCAAAAGTTTTTTTAAAAGTGAACTACTTCTTTAAGAGTGTAACATGTCACATCACATTGAAATTTAGCACACTCTTTTATCAAAAGCGACTAAGAACCGAGGAAACCAGTAAGCAAGATACTTTTTTCCAAAATGGAGACAGTTAGTGGGATGCAGCCTTTTTTTGATAAAACATTTAATAAATGAATTATGTAAACGTACATCATATCCTCTGAGAACTGCCAGATGGAAAGACATGAGCTGCAGTGGAATGACACTGAGGATGCCCTGCAGACAGTCCACCGTTTGAGGAAGTTCAATCGTCTTATATGCCATTTTACTGATCTCTGGGTCGTCCTGGCAGCATATGAGGATGGGGCGGCCCTAAAGATATTCACAAGATATTAGTCAAGTGTCGGATGATTGGTGATATTTCAGAAACTGTAGATGCACACTAGCGTTCAAAATTTTGGGGTCAGTGAGATTTTCTTTTAATTCATATTTTTATTCAGCAAGGATTTAATCAAAAGTATGCAAATAAAAGCTGTTATTTTGAACTTTCTGTTTATCAAATGATGTTGAAAAAAAGTATAAGGTTTTCTACAAAAATATTAAGCAGAATATTAAAATTATTAACTGCTCATAACATTGATAATAGGATCATGTGACACCGAAGACTGGAGTAATGAATATGTAAATTCAGCTTTGCCATGAAAGGAATAAATAAATATTTGAAAATATATTCCAATTGAAAAAGGTTATTTTAATTTGTAATACAATTTCACAATATTACTGTTTTTATTGTATTTTTGATCAAATAAATGCAGACTTGGTAAACATAAGAGACATCTTAAAAAAAAAGAAAAGAAAAATCCTATCGCCCCCAAACTTTTAAACAGTAGCATATATTACTGATGAACTGTTTAACACATTATCTCTATGATTTCACATTATCCAGAGTCTGATGACTGTTACCTGTCTAGCCGTGACTTGCTGCAAGGCATTGTGGCACTTTTGGTAGCAGGCATCTTTCATGATGATCATGATGACTGGCATATGCTTGTCGATCAACGCCAAAGGTCCGTGCTTCAATTCTCCAGCCATAATGCCCTCTGAGTGCATGTACGTGATCTCTTTAATTTTCTACAGTGAACAAAGACCAAAAAAAGTGTGCTTTACGTCACCACTCTTCTGATTATATGCTTGGTTATAATCCTTTTCTCTGTCTATATATTGCATGATCCTCACCAGCGCCCCCTCTAGGCAGGTGGCATAGTTATAACCTCGACCCATGACCAAAAGAGACTTCTGATGGGTGAGCTCATCTGCAAGGCTTTTGATGATGTTATCAAGAGCAAGAACTTCCTTGATCAACTCTAAATGGAAGACAATGTCAAAGTTAATATTATCTCAAAGCACTAATGAACTACTGCAATACACCGGCAAATATTACGACAATCCTTACACTAACTCCACCCATCACAGAAGTCCACACCAGGATAGAAAAACATGAACACACACACACCTGGTAATTTTTTGAGGCCATTGATGATCTCCAGTCTTCTCGGCTGCATTGAGAGCCTGTCTTCACTCATCATCAGACCAAACATGACCAGAGACACAAACTGACTGGTGTAAGCCTGAAGATGATTAAAACACAAACTCGATTCAACAAAAACACACAATGGACAGGGGAGACAAAAACAACAATATTGAACCAGCGTTCAAAAATGTGGGCTAAGTACAATTGTTTTGAAAGAAATTAATATATTACATTTATTCAGAAAGTCTGCTTTTAAGACTTTAAAATTGGTACAAATGATTTATATTTCAAATAAATGCTGTTCTTTTGAACTTTCTATTCTTAAAAAAAAGATAATATAAATGATAATAATAACAAATGATTTTTGAGCAGCAAATCAGAATATCAGAATTAACACTTAGAATTAATTAAAAAATATATTAAAATAGGAAACACATTTTAAATTGTACTAATAGCTCACAATATTACAGTTTTTTTTATCAAATAAATGCAGCCTTTTTTTTTATCAAATAAATGCAGCCTTGGTGAGTATGAGAATCTTACCAACCCTAAACTTTGGACTACACTCACCTAAAGGATTATTATTATAACACCATACTAATACTGTGTTTGACCCCCTTTCTCCTTCAGAACTGCCTTAATTGAACGTGCCATTGATTCAACAAGGCGCTGAAAGCATTCTTTAGAAATGTTGGCCCATATTGATAGGATAGCATCTTGCAGCTGATGGAGATTTGTGGGATGCAAATACAGGGCACGAAGCTCCCGTTCCACCACATCCCAAAGATGCTCTATTGGGTTGAGATCTGGTGACTGTGGGGGCCATTTTAGTACAGTCAACTCATTGTCATGTTCAAGAAACCAATTTGAAATGATTCAAGCTTTGTGACATGGTGCATTATCCTACTGGAAGTAGCCATCAGAGGATGGGTACATGGTGGCCATAAAGGGATGGACATGGTCAGAAACAATGCTCAGGTAGGCTGTGGCATTTAAACGATGCCCAATTGGCACTAAGGGTCCTAAAGAGTGCCAATAAAACATCCTGAACACCATTACACCACCACCACCAGCCTGCACAGTGGTAACAAGGCATGATGGATCCATGTTCTCATTCTGTTTACGTCAAATTCTGGCTCTGAAAATGAAATGAATGTTTATTTATTATTAGTCTAAGATGTTAATTCAGTACCTTAGTGCTGGCGACTCCGACCTCAGGGCCAGCATTGATGTGAACTCCACAGTCGGTCTCTCTGCAGATGGAGCTGCCCACGGTGTTGGTGACGCCCACAGTCAGTGCCCCGCGCTTCTTACAGTAGCGTAGCGCCATCAGAGTGTCCGCTGTTTCACCTAACCAAAATCACATCATCGATATGTGTCAGTGTCATCAACATGAAACCTACAGCATTAACAGTATTATAGTATAATATAATATATAACAGTAACATTGATAGTATTTTACTTTGCTCAATACACTCAATGAGTTTTAGTAATGTGCCACAGCTAGAACAATATTTTACTGCACCAAAAGTGCTCTTTTAGAAGAGAATCGACTCGAGCTCTCAGAAATGTTTGCACTCATATTAAAATATCTGACTTTTGATCACAGACTCTGACATCCTGACAAATCAGGGCAATGTTTGAGACATCATGAGACCTCTTATGAAATTCATGGTCTCTTTTTTCTTGAGAGAAAAGGAGTCTTTCCATTTAATCTCATTAGCATCTGGTAGAAACAACTGAGATATCTTTGTTTTTTCTGTGCTGTGGGCATCTGGGTTTCTGGAGATTATATCACCTCATGCACTTACTGTTGTGTAATTCAGTGCCATATCAGTTCAAAGGTAATTACTATCAACCCTTTCTGGAATATAAATCATGAGATTGACGGTAAAGAGCTGCACTTTACCCGACTGGCTGATGAAAAAACAGACATCGTCTCTGAAAACTGGCGTGATGCGGTCTAAGAAATCGCTGGCCAACTCGACCATAACAGGAAGTTCAGTCAGCTCTTCAAGGATCTGACGTGTCTGCAGAGAAAATCAGAGATAATGCTGTGATGTGATCATGTGCTCATGTAAGAAAAAATGGACAGCCAAGCTGGTCATTGACATAAAGCTCTTAGAGAAGTCCTTCAATTTGAAATCAGACAGCGGTCAAATATAGAGTTTAACGATCAATGTACAGTACAATTTATTTCTGTTTATTTCTGTCTGATTCACTTTTTTTAATTTATTTCAATTTATTTCTACAGTACAAAGTTTTATGGCTGTCAATTGATTGAAACTAGGGCTAGGCAACGATTAATCGTATCCAAAATAAAAGTTTGTGTTTCGTATATATAATTTTGTATATATAAATACACACATGCATGTTTATATTTAATAAATATTTGCATACTGTATATTATTTATACATAATTTATATAAAATATTATTATTAATATTTTATATATTAAGAATATATTTTTCTTAAATATATACATGCATGTGTGTGAATTTTTATATACAAAATAATTATACACAGTACACACACATATATTATGTAAACACAAACTTTTATTTTGGATGTGATTAATCGCAATTAATCGTTGCCCAGCCATAAAAATAATCATTTTGCAGCATTTTGAACCGAAACTAAACTTATAAAAGAATTTTAAAAAATTGAGTGTTCATAAAATAAAAATACAAAAACTCACTGCTACTCCCGCATGGTAACTGGTTCCACAGCCAATAATGATCAAGCGTCTGCATCTCTTGATCTCCTTTAGATGATCGGACAGTCCACCAAGAAGAACTGTGCACAAAAATAGACATGCTAACTGATCCAAAACACAAAGCAAATCAGGCTCAAATTCTCTGGTTATAAGATTCTTTGCAACCAAACACACCTGGCTACTAGCCTGGCTAACACCAGACCACATATCATTGAGAATGAAACCTGGTCTGGAAACCACATGTTAATATTCTTGTATTTGAGGCACGGGTTACGAATGCCCAGAGCCGTATTATTGGGTCCTACGAATGCCTATCAAATGCGCCTGTACGTCTATCAAATGCGCCTGTGCTCCCTCCCCGTTCTGTGATTGGTTCCCTATTTCAGGGGATAATTTGGTTCATGGTATCCAGACTGCCTAGCAGCACGAATTAAATGGCGCTGCCGTCAAGGGAGAATGGGGAAACCCAGGCTACATGGCTGCATTATTTGTTAAATAACTATTAGTTAAAGATGAAATATATAATTTCCCATTTGTAGGCTGATTTCCAGGAAATGTGTAACCATTAAATCAATGTTGTTTGATGTAGTTTCCATTTGATGGAACAGTTTCCATTTGTTAATGGTGCAAAAATGACACATTTCACCTTTGAGATTAGCTGTAATTCTACGATATCAAATCAGGCAGCACTTTCAGGGATGTGCAACAAGAAGAAGCCTAATTTAATTTGACATGGATATTCTGGCAAAGTGGAAGGTCATGTCGTACCTATGTTGCTGTCAAAGCAGATTCTGCCTCTCATGGTGTTAAAGACAGATTCAGGCTGCTCAAAGATCTCCTTCTGCATGAAAGCCTCGAAGTTACCTAAAAATATGAAACGGAGTTAGCGCAAAACCAAAACCAAAGTGTGGCGTGACATTCAAGTCATTGTTATCAAACTAAAGGCCTTGCAGGCAAAGATCTAAAGAAATAATGCCCATTATCCTTTGCTATGTTATTTGGTACATAGTGACCAAAATTCATTTTTAGATGAACAAAAAACAATCTGCCAAAAATGTTCTGAAATGTAGAGCATGGCGCCAGCAACAGCAAAGTCGTGGGTTCGATTAGAGGGTAATGCAAGGACTGAAGAAACATAAGTCACTTTGGATGAAAACGAATGCCAAATGCAAAAATGTATTAGATTTAGATACTAGTTAAAGGAGCCGTATGCAAGATTGTGGCCAAAACTGGTGCTTATAAGTTCATTTTTTGAACTATTCAGTGGTAGGGTGTTTTAACCATTGTTTCGATAGTGCTAACCTTTCATGATCTGCTGGAGCTCCACCTGTAGGGTCTGAATGAGACGGACGTGGTCTTCCCCAGCTTTACGCTTAACACGGTGCACAGACAACTTCCCCTCCACCACCATCGCGACGTCATCGTCTTCCAGATAAACCACCTTGTTGGTGTGCTCAATGATGGCACTGACAGAGAAAAATAAAAGAAAACCAACCTTTACTTTACTTTAACTACCAAAATCACATTTGTAATGAGGTTTTTTGGTCAGCAGGGTGCAATGCTGAACTGATGCAACTGGCATGACCCGTTTAACAAAGACGTCTGCAGTCTGTAGGCTTCGTAATGTCAATATTATGTTAAGGCTCTAGATTCAACAGTGTAATATGTGTGTGCATCTTACCTAGCATCAGAGGCAAAGTAAAACTCCACCGCCAATCTGTCATGGACTGAGTGCAAGGCATTGGTGCTGCCCACTTGGTTCAGTAAGTTTTTCTCCTGTTCATCTCTCCTGGAATCACCTTAAGGAAAAAGAAAATAACAAAACACACTTTTTAACATAGGTGAAAAAAATATATATAAACCGAGTGAGGTGATTTAATATATAATTAATTGACCATTTCTGTTAGAATACAGTTCAAATATTAATTTAAAATATCTTAAAAATGAAATATAAAAATAGATGATTTTTTTAATGTTTTAAACCCACTCAAATATTCACTGTACAACAGTTTGTTTTATACTTCCTCTACACAATCAAATCACATGCTCTCATAAAAAGATCATATCGGAAAACAGATGATAACGACTGTCATGATAAAATACCATATTTCGAAACCATGCTTGGGCAGGATGCCACATGCATTTCCAATAACTTGCCTCAAAATGTGCTAGAGGACAAAATGACAGCAATGCTGCCTTTTGTCTTTTTCTAAAGCACGTTTTGTGGCAAAACTTTGTGGCCAAAAGTATGTGAGACCCCCTTCAGTTTAGTTCAGTTAGTCTCCTCAATTTCAGTTCAAACAAATTTACGGATCGTTTATCAGTTCGGACCAGCAACATCTGATTCTGTGCGGCGCGAGCCGATCTCGAACAACGACACTGTTACTACACAGCGCTAAGAGATCCAGTAAAGAAAACATTTGAATTCGCCACTGAGGTAATAACATTGCTGCAAGATCCCTATTAGATTAAACAGTGCTGACGTGAAAACCAAGAGAAACATTGTGCCGCGAATGAACTAATAATACTTTACATCCACAGACCAGCAACATTCACCATGGATTTAATATAGTAACACTAACTGGAACCAGTTTGGCTGGAATAGTGAAATGCTTTCAAGTACTTCACACATCTTTTTCCAGCACTTCAAAACTCAAATAATAAATAAATAAATATAAATTTAAATGTTATTTTTAAAGTAATGACCAAAACATTATTTGTTCATCCTTCAAAGATGACCCCCGTTCAAAAACCTAAAAGTTTCAAGAAATTTCTCTGGCATTTCTTTCTTTTTGCTGTATCGAAAACGTACCGAACCGTTACTTTAAAACCGAGGTACGTACCGAACCGTGATTTTTGTGTACCGTTACACACCCCTATTTGATATACTATTTTGCAACAGTATGAATGTTTTTACTGTCAGTTTTGATTGTTTTTATCCACTTTTGCCGAATGTATTACTTCCTTAAAAAAAAAAAAAAAAAAACGAATATTCCTCAAACATTTGAAGAGTAGTTCACATTCCAACATACAGTACAAAACCGTCTTAGAGGAGTGTGTAGATATTAGGGAGGACCAATTGACTATTGTTGGAATTAGTTTTGGAATGAAATGTTTAACAAGCACATAAAAGAAGTATGGGTGTGGTGTCTTGGTGTTCACAAATGTATTTTTATGAGTAGAACTGGTTTGAGCAGACGAGAACAAAAGGATTATGTGGGCTAGACTTACCAGAGTTGTACTGGACAGGGATCTCCTTGGTAGAAAGCTCATATTGACTGCGCACGCCAATAAGCAGCGGGCTGCCCCTCCTGTTTGAAACAAGATGGGAGAGATCGATGAATTAGCTATCGATTGCTTTTGGAAAGCATACTTTGTGTGTGTAAGAAAAGGCAAAGACATTTAATCTCCTTTTCCCCTCACGTTAAAAAAAGATTCTTGCGTTTCTATGGCACAACAGCACACCTGCAGGACTTTGCCCTAGTTTCAATGTACACTCAATGGACGGTGTTAGTGTAGCCCTGCTGTAAACAAGATCCCTGTGTTCACTCTCTCCCTATTTCATCATATCCTTGTTTAGGGCCACCTCCCTCACCACTGTTTGAGGAAATATTTCAAACCTGTCCTTTACATGCACCACCTATCTCTTATGCTGACGTGCCAAAAGGGTCCACGCTGGAGCAGTTTCTCAGTGCTTGCTTTGTTTGAACTGGTTGGGCAGATGCATTTCAGTGTGTATTGCAAGCCAAATGCTCACTATCCCATGAAGTTTATTTTGGATTCTAACTTCACACCGGATGGAAGTTTCCTGAATGAACCATGAACAACAAAATGCTGAAACTCAGCAGCGGACTTTTGAGATGACTTAGTTTTGGTGACACGTGTAGTCAAATGATAATCAAATGAAGGTGAGACAGGAAGTAGTTATGTGCTAATGCTAATCCGTTGGAATGGATTCTTTGGGACGGACAGAACAATAAACTTGCATTAGAATTTAAGACTCATTACATATTTGTAGTTTTATTATTTGCTCACTATAAAGCATTTATTAAAATTAGCTATTATTTTGAGTATTCATTTAAAAAAATCATTTTGTCAGGTTTTTTTTTACTCTTTCCCTGCCAGCGTTTTTGATCATTTTCACAAATAAGTCATGACCCCCAAAATATTTTGTTGTATGAAGATCTGAACATGCAATATATCAAAAGAAAGAACAGAGCCTCTCATTTAAACTAACAAACAAAAAAAGTTTTAATCTAGCTTAATGCATGCTATTTCATCAACACTTGAATGTCGGTAAGAAAATCACTTTTTTTTTTTTCAAAGACTACATCCAGATCGGATTCAAGCGATGATAAAAACATAGATGGAGTAGATCACGTCCATCAACATCCTCAAAGCTTCACAGTCCTATAGCTCGATGATCGCATTATTTTACGTATGCTTCTGCTTACATATGCTATCGCTTGTTTCTGCTTCATCTTCGCATGTGTTTTGATCACACATCAAAAGCGCACCCAACCATTTAACGATGAAAACACAAAACGATGGAAAATTCCATCAATGGTGGGGAAAGAGTTAATATTTCCATTTAGCTTTAATTGATTTTTCATTTCAGTTTAGTAATTTTAGTACTAACGATTATTTTACTTCAGTTAGTTACCAAAGTAACATTTCTATCATTTTTATTTAAGGTTTCATCTGATATTTATATTTCAGTATTATTTAAATGAATGAAAATTATTATTTTTTGCTACCAATAATACACTGAATGTGAGTGGTGCTTGCGAAATTTACCACTACGAATTAAAATTTGCTGTCAGCCTGCATTATTTCAACTTATTGTTTTTAAATAATCGTGTTTAACAGTATGATAACTGGTGAAAAACTACATTACCCATGATGCTGTACAGAAAGGTGAAGGGGGGATACGCTGGTCTACAGTAATTTGAAAGTAATTGCAGTACCAGTTTTGGCCACAATCTTGCATACGGCTCCTTTAAAACATATTGTTTTTATACATTTCAACATTTGTAAATGAATAACTTTATATTTCACCATCGTTTTTAATTCGATTATGCAGTTCACATTTGCTTCATGGGATTGTGGTTCTTTCCCTTAATATAGACGTATAAAATCCATATATTCAAATCAAAGTTTGTACAGGGTATATACAGTAATCCTTAAGTTAAATTTACTACTTTTTAATACCTTTTTTACTACCTTTAGAATTTTTTTTAAAACCATCACGACACTGAATTGCAAGTGTTAACCAGCGACCTTTCTATTACACAGATTTTGACATTTATAACATACAAAATGAATAGATTTAGAGCACGCATTCCATTTTTATGTTTAGTGGATTGCATTTGCGACCAAAGTGCATAAGCTCCCATCCAGTTGACATTGATGTTTTTTTACACACCAAACAATAGAGGGAATGCATTGACATCACTTTCCCGCCGGTACAACCCCCCTCAACCTGACTGAGGGGCAAAAGATCTGCTGCGTGACTGGATTTAATAGGGGAAACTATGAAACGAAAATGCGACTAAAACTAACAATTTGATCAATTTAAACTAAATGTTGGACTCAATGTAGTTGGACTCCTAACAACTTACTAAAGATCCAGTGATCCATGGATATTGACATGCAGCCAGCAATCGTGTCGCCTGACATTTATGTTTGCCTGATTTCAATAAAAGGGACATAAAAGCAATATATAGATCTACATAGGCTAAAGCAAATTTGCCTGTGAACGCTTTATATAAATACAATATAGGTAGGTCTAAATCCGGGTGATCACTTATATCAGGGTTATATAGCCTATCGTCTAGCCACTGAATATGACGTCAGCATCAAAGATAGACAGAGATGAAAGATCTTTGATTGTGCCCAGATAAGCTAAAGCCCATATTTATACGGACTAACGCAAACACAAAATAGGACACCTGATAGTCTCTTAAAAAATAATACCTCAGACTACATTTAACACTTTTAATGGCCTTAAATTTGACAGTTTTGATTTATCACTTTTTAATACTTTTTAAAACCCTGCGGACACCCTGTTGTAGTGTTGTGATTCACCTTTTAGCTGCTTAACTTGTTGGATGGCTTATAACTCTTTAACAAAGTCTATTTTGAAATACCTATTAGTCAGGGAGCCAATAGTTGATTGCCAATGAAGTAAAGCTGAAAATAGTGGAAAAAAAGTGAAAAAACGCCTGGTTTTTTTGCATTAAATTTATGCAAAATCAAGTAGAAATGTGTTTTAAGAATTATTTTTTCAGTGGATGTTGTCCGCACATGTGTTCTGTGTATCTGGAATGCATTTATTGAGAACCTACCCAACCCACTAAGGATTTGATGAAAAAAATAATTTTTCACATTTTTCTGATAAAAAATAAAGGGTGCGTACACTAAAATGGCCACAAGTTTTTTTCACGATATTTCCGGCAGAGCAGACCCTCCAATTATTTGTTCTTAGGGTCAAAGTTAACAGAAAAAACACAAATAAAAAGTATGGCAGACCATGTCAGGTTCAACCCATTTTATAGAGCTTTTGAGACTTTGGCTCCCTGACCATATGGGAAAAACTAAACAAAAAAAAAATACTTCCAGAACTTTACAATTTTTTTTTAGGACTATCAAAGTTAAAAACATGGGTTTTTGTTTAGTCCACACAATACAAGTCAGTGGGGTCCTTGGCATCAAAGAGTCTGAAGAAACACCACTCACAAATCTTCCAAGCAACATCCCCCCTAAAAAGGTTCCTTGAATAACCTTTCCAAAAAGTCTCTTACTTGTAGATGGTGCAAAAACAACAACATAATTTCAGTGTCTATGCAGAAACCCGCTCTGATGGGTCTTGCAACATGGCCTGTCATAAAATGTTCCTTTCACAGCAGGACAGAATTGACCAAAACCAACAACACATTCGTCACAATCAGCGGTGGGCAGATGGGAATAATTAACTTTGGTCTTAGCCTTAGTCAACTCCCAATTATATATACAGGGTCAGACTACCAAACCAAGCATGGTGAAATAACCCTTAATAAACATCGCTTCTATATCCCTGATTCCTGGACAGGCACAGCTTTTTAAGGACCTTAGTTCCTTGTCTTTAAATGCGCAAGCGAACATCATAAATCTTTTCTGGCGACAGCACATTGTAACCTTCTGGCTCCTGTTCACTGGCACGAAGGAAAATAATGGGAAGGAGTTCATCTCAGAAGATGGAAAGAGCAAGAAAGGAATGAGGAAACCTGAGTGTGTTACAGTTCAGAGAAACCATAGCTCTTGCTGACCTGGTGGCAACAGCCTCTCCTGGGAAATGAATGCTTTTGAAAACCAGAGCAAATGCCCCTTCCTGAGGGAAGATAGAGAAAAAAAACAGTGAATGAGACATGTTCATTGGCGAGGCAGATGAATAGCTATGATACAGATCTAAATAGAAACATCGTCATTCTGTTGAACAGGCAAATGTAGGGTCTCGCGTTTCTTCGCCAGCCCACCTCTGTAGCCCAGCTGAGGATCAAGCCTGAAGCGGAGGCCCGGTGAGGTGGAGCTGGGAGGAACAGAGCCCCTCAGTGAGGGTTGAACTAAGGGGAATAGGGGCCCTCTCTGTGTGCTGAGGGAGCTTATTTTTGCCCCTGCTTCCTCAATGAGCCCCTCCTGACTCAAGGGAAAGCACACGCACTCCAGTACACACACATAACACACAGGTACACAACTCACTTTGTAGACATTTTACAACTACGTGCTTCAACACATACAGCCTATCTATCTATCTATCTATCTATCTATCTATCTATCTATCTATCTATCTATCTATCTATCTATCTATCTATCTATCTATCTATCTATCTATCTATCTATCTATCTATCTATCTATCTATCTATCTATCTATCTATCTACCTACCTACCTACCTACCTACTTACTTACCTAGCTACACACACACAGAGAATATCTATACAACCATTCAACAGTTTGAAGTCAGTATAATTTTTTTAAAGGGATAGTTCACCCAAAAATGAAAATTCTGTCAGTATTTACTCACCCTCATGTTGTTCCAACCTTCGTTCATCTTCGGAACACGAATTAAGTTATTTTTGATGAAATCTGAGAGCTGGGTCACTCCTGCATTGAGGGATTGAAACTTGCTGGCCTCAAAAAGTTATTAAAGACACCGTTAAAACAGTCCAAGTGTCTACAGTGGCTCAATTTTAAGTTTATCAAGCGACGAGAATACTTTTTGTGTGCAAAAACAAACATAAATAACGACTTTATTTCATCTATTCATTTCAGCAAGTTTCAATCCCTCAAGAAGCCTATGGACTAGTATAGAGGAGTGATCCAGCTCTCAGATTTCATCAAAAATAATATCTTAATTTGTGTTCCGAAGATGAACGAAGGTTGGAACAACATGAGGGTGAGTAAATACTGACAGAATTTTCATTTTTGGGTGAACTAACCCTTTAATGTTTGAATGTAATAACAAAAAATGCTCACTAAATTTATTTTTTAAATTTAAAATCAGAATAACGGCAGTAAAAATATACAGTAGGCAGTGTATATATATTAAGCAATCATTTAAATCTTATATAATTATTTTGAATTACAATAATGATAATTATATTTATACTACGTGGCAGTTCAATGCTTGAATCTGATTGGTTGATGAACGTTTTAAGGTGGGCATTTTTTTGTTCAGGGAAACTCACTGCTAAAGTAGATACAGACGCATTACAGTGCCATATCAACTCGCCAGATTATTTCAGTTATATTTTTTGCACCAGACTCACTCAGGTAAGTGCATACATTTTCTAATAATTCAACCGCCTGTTGTAAATTATTCCTTATTTAAACACCTCAATGCTATCATTATTTTATCTCTCAGCCTTCCATCGCTAAAATGGCTGCCAAAGCTGTTTAGACAGAGAGTAATCAAAATTTAGTGTAAGTAATTTACAGAAGATGCCATAAAACAGGCAGGGTACAATAGAGATGGTAAAAGCGGGGAATGTCATACTGATAGGAAGAGTGGGTTGTTTTATAAACCAATGATAAAGACTAGATTCCTTTCGAAAATATCTCAAAGGGCACCTCCCTCGCTCATACGACGTGTTTGGATAGAGCTGAACTTCCCAGCAGAGAATATTACGGTTATGAGAGTCGTCCAAAGGTACTGACAATGACTCATAAAACAAGGTCCAGGTGTCCACATTTGAAAATCGAGGTAATATCATCAGTCACGTAGAAACGAGGAAGAGTTGTTTGATTATGTGCTGATAAATATTACCATTGGTTATATAACTGACAGTGAAGAAGACCAAACTTTGACTGCGTGATCAATTTGTTGAAGATAAAGATGGCTACAAAAAAAACCCACACAAATTAAAATACAGTTATCCAGTTCTTATTCATGCCTTACTTGATTTATCAGTGCGAATTTAACTACAAATAATATGGTGGTTAAAAATCATGTAACTACCCCTCAAACAGAGCAGAACTTCTGAACTTCTTTTCCTTGCTTTTAAGAGAGCTGAAAATGAGCAAGAACTGGCTTTTCACTTTCACAATCTGAGCAAGGGGTTCCCAGAGGCATGAGTAAGACCACCCCCTCACCCCTAACACACACACACACACACACACACGTAACACATGTACAAACTCATGATGCTTACCAGCTGTTGAATGACGCGCTCCACAAGGGTGGAGAAGGACACATAATCGTTCTCGCGGTTGTCATAGAGATACTTGATCAACTTAGGGATGACCTCTGTGTCTGTGTCCGACTCAAACTCATAGCCTTTGGAAACCTATCAATGGGTTGGGATGGAAAAGCCATGGTTACAGACACAAGCAGCGGCAAAACAAAACATGTTTTTCTTTTGTGGAAAAGGGGCGGATAGAAGGAATCATGGATAAATGAAAGTGAGAAAGAGAGAGAGAGTGAAATACTAAACTTGTAATGGTTTTGAACGCTTCCTCGCTGCTTTTGAATGTTGTTTTGTGGGAAACCGTGCAACTAACTACTAGACAATGAATGACGTGATCTGATGTGTACCACTAAAATGATAAAGACACTATTTGTGATATGTCATGAGCAATTCCATGGTACACACCTAAAAATGATTATTAGTTAATAAGAAGACCAGCCCTGCCACATTTTCTCTTTATCAACATTTTATCACAGTTATGCACATTTTTTTTTTTCGTTTGCGAAATCCAGCCACTCCGATTTCGCTTGAGATCGAATAATTTTCCCACGCATATTTTGCAACACACGGATTCACTGCGTTGACCAAAGGAAAGCTGCTTGGTTTGAGAGTGACTTCTGTGTGAGCGGAACAATATTGACAATTAAAATCTTTATGAAATCAAAACATTTTTCTGGTCCTAATTTGAACGTTTCTTCTGTGCATGTTATTTCAACAGGAAAAAGAATGGTTCAGAAATATTCATTAAAATGTATTAGCTTCCTTTTTCTCTGAAACGACTGATTTCAAGTAGGCTGTGTGGGTTACTATTTTTTGGCATTGTTTCGGCAAACTGGTTCTATTGTGGATCTCGTCTGGTATGTAGAGCCTCCTTTTTACATTCAAAATGATCCCCCTCCTGCTTTTTTTTATTAAATGGATGGTACAGCACTGGCTCCAGTAAAGACTAAAGAGGTATTTAAAAATGCTGCTCACCAGGTACTTTTTCAGCTCCTTGTAATTTGTGATGATGCCGTTGTGGATGACAACAAACTCTGGAGAGACACGTAAAGAAAAGGATGAATAAATACACTGCAAAATCATTTTAATTACTTTTGTTAAAATCCATGAGGACACAAATAATACAGGGGTGTCCAATCCTGTTCCTTGAGTGCAACCTTCCAACATGATAGTCCTGAAAAGCTTGATTAGCTGGTTCATGTGTGTTTAATTGTACTATAATGTAATTTGAGCAAAACTCTTGCTGGAAGGCCCTCCAATTAAATTGACATAAATGGCAAAATTAGAAAGGCATCTGAGATAAAGCAAGTTATGTATTTTTGTAAATGTACTAATGTCACAGCAGCATTTTGCTTAATGACATCCTCACCTACAAAACATGCCTTCAGTCAGACCCAACATAGCTGATACAATGTCATTTATCAAGTCAAGTCAGTCAAGAATGTAAGCATGCAAGCCTTTCATTTCAATGTGATATATACTTGAAGAATGGCTGTTTGACAAACTGTTGATGTGTGTGGTGTAGTATTTTTATATACTGTGGGTAGGTATTATTGTTCATTACAATTTGTCCTTGTTGAAGACACAATACTACTCAAAAGTTCAGATACGCCCTCATATTTCTCATGATCTTAAAGACCTACAGGTGTATACTTTAATGCTACACAACAGTGTAATCGTTTACCAGTTTATAGTTTACTTTTTTTGAATTGATGAATTAAAAATAGTAATTGATTTACTTTTTTTTCTTTACTTAAGAGTTGGATGTGCTTAGCGTTGTGAACTCATTTAATAATATTGGAAAAGTATCCCAGAACGCACCTAATGAAGTTGGTTTAGTTGGTATAAAATAAAATAGTTTTGATCTGAGAGAGAGAGAGAGAGAGAGAGAGAGAGAGAGAGAGAGATTTGACGACTTTCTTTGACACATATTAATAAATGTGCCGGATTCATGAAAATATTCTTAAGAAAGAAGTTAAGAAGATAAACTCTAAGAATGTTATTACTAAGTGCAATTCTTGAACAGTTCTCAAATACTTCAATTTCTTAAGAACATTTTTTTTCTTGTTAGGTTTCCTTGTTACTTGATTGAAAGGCAGATATTGAATGAAAAACACCCCAAACAAAGCCAGTCTTTTTCCACTGTCTGTAGTGTAGATTATATGCAGACTATTTATGTTGCGACCGGCAGTTAATCACTCAGCATTGTGTTTTTAATGCGCCAAGATAAAAAAGTTTTTTTTAAAGATTACGATGAATTAAGATGATTAAGATGAATGCTTCCTTTATCTGTGTGGGCTGCCTCGATCTGCGTCACTTCAGAGTACCTGTCCACATTCCTGGTAGTAATTTGTATTATATGTAACTAGTGTTATTTCAGTAGCGCTCAATATTGAAATTCAATAAATTAATTGAACATCTTACCTTTGGGGATTCAAGATAAGTTAAAGGTTATCCTACATTTTTATTTTTTGGGGTGAACTAATCCTCTACATTCTTAATAAAAGTTTTTGGGAACTCAAAACATTCTTAACTTTATTCTTAAGTAAGACAATAAGAAGAAATTGGCAGTTTTTTTATTCTTAGGAATAATTAGTGAATCTGGCTCCAGGTGTCCAAAATTTTGACTAGTACTTTAAATCTTGAAGAATAATTTTAAAGAATTTAATACGTTTAGAAAATATATAAAAATAAATAAAAGTTAGAACATAAAAATATTTTGGAATACACCACTTCTATGTTACAAATTGAATGTAAGCAACTTTCTGACAATGATCATCTGCATTGCTTTGTGCCTATCGCACCTAACATGCCCATTGGATCATTCTCAAATCAAATTGAATAAAATGCTCATCAGGTAAAATATTTTTAAAAAAAAGAAAACTTTTGAACATCCCTAAACATGTCTGTATGAATTACAGGAGAAAGCAGATCCAGAATCAGTAGCAAAGCAAACTGTGTGGCGAGAGAGGACCTTCCGGCTGTCTGTTACTAACCCCTTATTAGGTGAACTTTCACATCTGAATCATTATTGACCGTATTACAGCTTTCACTAACCTTTCATTAATGGCTTTAAAGCCTGTTTCGGCTGCCAAGTCCTGCCTTTTCTGGATAAAGAGCACATAAACTGACACAGCTGGTTTACTAATGACCGGTTATAAACCAGATGACCATCACTAGGTCAGTTAATTTGCGTCGTCTCTTATCTCGCTCGACGTCTCACCGTTGTTTTTGTCGGATCGTTGAGGGTGGCTGTTCAGCGAACTTGGCTCCCCATGCGTGGCCCAGCGAGTGTGTGCAATGCCAAAGTGTGTGTCCAGTTCTGCCTCAAGATCGATGGAGTTGTTCTCTGATGATACAAAAGAGAAGTTTATATTGAAAATTAATCATTATGGAAGCACTTTAAAGATAAAAGATAAGATTGACAAGTTAACATACTGTAGATTTCTTCATCAAGAGCTTTCACTTTCCCTGTCTTCTTATAGAGGCTGATATTAGCTGTGTGATCTTTTCCTGGGCCGTCTACTGCAACACCTGACCAGAAAAATATATACAAGAAATCAGATAAATGATACACAACATAATTTATGGTCACAATCTCTCTTTGTCTCTATTTTAAAGTTTGATAAAAACAAAATGAGCGCAGAAGATGAGAAAGAAGAGCCTGAGAATGCTAAAAAAACAAAACAAACTGTGCAATAATCCCCTTCACACAAATATCAACTGACTGCTTTAGGTGAAAGAACTGACACTCCAGGCCCTCTGCGCTGCCAATATAGAAGAAACAAGGCTACTGTTCAGTTCTTGTGCCGTATCTGTTACCTGCGTAACACACACACACACACACACACTGACATTGCCTTCACAGAGGTGGGAGTGGCAGTCTTACCTGCAGAGTCATAACCCCTGTACTCCAGCCTTAAAAGTCCCTTTATGAGGGTCTGAATGATATCCCCCCTCGTCCGTGGCACTCTGTAATTCAGGTAGGCGAAGATTCCTGCCAGATACAAGATAGCAAGGATTAGAGAGGGAGCAAAAAACTAATGGCGATGAAAAAAGTTCATATAAATTCACATTAAGATGATAAATATGACATTAACAGAGTGAAGGATTCAGATATGACGTCAACACACCAAAATAACTGTACAGCACAGCAACAAAATTATTAAAACAGGCGAATGAATCAAAATGTACTTTAGTAAAGTAAACTTAATTTTACATTGTTACAAAGTGCCTCAGTGTACTTTAAGAAACAGTCATGAAAAAGGAACGTGTATCCTACTCTCTTTAATTGCCTAACTTGCATATATATATATATATATATATATATATATATATAACTTACTTGTTATTTTTAACAATAGTAGACAAAGTGATAAAGTTCATTCAACACATCTCAGACATCTGGGAGATCAGCCACGTCGAGTTTATGTCTTAAAACGCAGTTTGAGCTGCTATACCACGTTGACAGGATTCTTCTGCGTCATATGAATGTCATTCACAAACCGAAATACCAGGTAACCACATATTTAGCTATAGTGGGTGCGTTTGATGTCTAAAAATGCAACCTAGGTAGGTCGTTCACAAGGTTTTAAGTCACGACCGCTGTCGCACTGCAAACCGGATCTGTCACTTCAACTGTCACAACTCCAGTGAATGATGACCAGCCAACTATTTACATTCATATGATGACGCTGGCATTTGACTCGTCACGTTCACACACTGGGACTAGTTAAAAGTTAATAGTTTAATAGAGATAATAGCAACCTGAAAACTAGCAACAGTATAAGAAGATATTTGATTCATACGCATCATTCCATTTCCTGTACAGTACGTTAACAAGTTGAACTTACCGCACATCGTTCAAGTGTATTCTTTGAAGCTGAAGGTAAATTGGAGGGTCTGGTGGTGAAGCAAAGCAGAGCAAGTCGCAATATGATCCAAAGACTTCGAGAAGAAATTACGAACACGGCCGCCTGGACTTACAACTTATAACCTGCTCCACCTCTCTGGTTCCCAAGGCAACGTCAGCCCCGCCCACCACTGACTGACTGACTGAAAGGACTGTGTGCTTGATACTAAGGATTCCTGTTTTTGATCATGTTTTTGTTTGTAACGCTAGTTTTCCTTACATTTATTTCAGACTAGACCGTGAATAAGCTCAACACAGTGAGCCATGAGTTTTGCGCCACGTATAAATTTGCTTATTCAAATTATGACTTTAAAATGGAGGAACGAAGCAAAGATTTAAAGGGGTCATGAAATACATTTTTTTATAATGTTCTCTGAGGTCCACTTATAACGCCACCAAGATTTGTACATCCTAGTTTAGAAGAAATAAGCTGCGTTTTAATGGGCGTGTCGCATTCAAGACGTGGAATTACGCCAAATATGATTGGGTAAAAGATTTTGCTTATTAAAATAATTTTCAATATCCCCTCCGCCATTACACTTCTGATGTTTCCAAATATCTGGTTACATAGTTGAAACATTTGCCAACAATGTGAAACATTTATGCATGCTTGCTTTATAAGTCTTTGTTGTGGCAAATAACGTTTTTGGAGTTACCACAAGTATTAACTGACAATTAACTGCCAAAGATGACTTGCGCCTTGCGGTGTTTTGTAAAAGGAATTATAAATTAATTTACTATTTGTCACTGGCTATTCATAGTTCATCCATTTCAATTAAGTCATTTGTAGAGCCCTGTTTTAAAATAAAACCTGTTGTAATGTATTTTTACTGATGACAACACAGAAGATGTCACTCACTGAAGCTTTTATTTAGGATTATAGCGACCAGGCTAGATGCTAAATACAAAGAAGAAGCAGCTTTTCCTTTCGAGATGGTCTCTCAACGCTGCGACACAGAAACACCTTTCTCCTAGAAATATTGAAGTCTCATTGCCGCGCAAGCATCAGTATTTCTATCCCAGGGTTCATTATTGCTAAAAGAAAGGCGTTATCGCATCAGCTAGCTGTACGCAAAGTCAGTAAACGGAGACGTTCTCCACATGTTCTCTTTCCATATCTGATGATCCAACGCATTAAATATAAATGTCAAAGCAAAGGAAATAATGGTAAATCACAACTATTTAGTTTGACTACGGTGCTACAGTATAAATAGTCATATAGTGATCCGTAGCAGACAAAGCAATAGTGACACATGGTAAAAACACTGTTACTCAGACACAATCTGACTGGAACTTCATTCAAAATAAAGTTAATCCAAGGATCACATTGATGGCCCACAACTTGTATTCCTTAGAGGCAACTATCGTTTTATTGCTGGAGAAATTTAGCCAATGTATTTACTATTACATGGCATACTTGAATCGGGGGGCGGGGCTAAAGAAAGAGGCCGTTGCACTATGATGTAATAACACGACAAAATCTGAAACGAGTCGTTTTCTGAGCTAGGTTTTAGCTGTTTTTGGGCTAACAAGATAGTTTTGAGTTCTGAGACTTACAGGATATTTTTATATGACCCCTTCTTTGTCAAAACATCAAGGAAAATTTGATTTCTCACTTCATGACGCCTTAAAAAAATGGTATAGAATGGTAATTCTGTATAACAACATTAAGTAACTTAATATAATAAATTAATGAAAACTAGATTAGCCTGAGCATATTTACATACTCCTGTGTAAATGATGACTACATGCTTCTAGTGTTTTTGAGTGTAGCAAACAAACTTCCCACAACCCTAAGAAACATCTAAACGTGACAACCTCAGTCGCCTGACTCCCCCCATATGTATGCTGTAAAGCCAAAAGTTTGTGGACACCACACCCATGTGTTAGCTTGTTAAGCACATGGTGAGTTGGTTCTGTGAACACTAACATGGAACACGGATACAGGGATTTGATCCCATTTAAACACAAAAGCGTCATTGAGTTCCTTGTCCCTTGTGAAAAAAGTGCGCTTAATTATTGATTGTGAACTTGTGTACTTAAAAGTATATTTTACAAAACTGTACAGATCATAAAATACTGATGAAATTAAAGGCCAACTCAGAGTAACTTATAAGAGAGTACACTTTCATGACTATTAAAGTCCCCGTGAAATCAAAATTGAACCTATTTACTTTGTTAGCGCATATTACTACTAGTCTTGTGGTGAACAATTAATCCGTGCAAGTGAATATATATTAAAAAAATGTTTTACCTTAGTAATCTTTAATCAAAATCTGAAAAGTTACTTCCGGTCTGGAACGGTTTCTTTTTCTGATGACGTAGGTTTCACAGTTTGGCTTAACCACTCCCCTCAAACCGTTAGTTTGCTATGAGCGAGAGATGGAGAGGAGGAGCGCTAGAGTAAAACCCTGCCCTCTGTTCAATATTCCGTTTCACTTGGAAATACGTCACAGCACTGGAGAAAAATCGTTTGCAACTTCCGGTTCACGGGGACTTTAACTTGTACACTTATTTTGATGTGTTGCCAAACATTTTAAAGCACATGTAAAGTACTTGATTCTAACATAGTGTGTTTAGAATTTTTTTTTACCTTTACAGGGACTGTTTTTTAAAAGTCAAAAGTCAATATAATTTGAATGTACTACATTTAAAGTTCATCAAAACAATTGTAAAATTACAAATATATTTCAACGAAATTGTTTCAATAGAAGGGACATTTTTAGTTTACCATAAATTATCAATAAATTCAGTAGTACATTTTCATATTCCAAATCAAATCAAGTCACCTTAATTTATATATGCTTTATACAACACTGATTTTTTCAAAGCAGCTTTACAATGATAACAGGAAAATGATGCATTTCGGCTATTGTTCAGAAAATAATAGAGGTAATTATGAAATTACAAATAAAGATGCCTACTTAAGTTCTACTAATTGCATTTACCGTACTATAAACTATAATACATTTTCAGTATAATACATTACTCACCCTCATGTCATTCCAAACCCGTATGACTTTCTTCCTTCAGTGATTGTCCCGCTGCAATAGAAAACAAGCCTCGCCAAACTTTTGTTACGAAATTGGAAGCACATAATTCTAAATGCCTTTGTTAGAATAGAATTAAGGCTTCACTGGAAGTGAGCATTAATTAGGAACTGAATTGTGTTTATTAGAAATGGTTGTAATTGCCATGATTTTACAACAACAATAAAAAAAACTCTTGAAAAGGACTTTTTTTAACCTGCAGTGTTTAAACTTTTTTTTTTTGAGCATGTTAAGTTTATTTCAGGACATTAGGAACCTATTATAGAGAACTAAAATATCAGTGTGAATGTTTTCACTTTTGAACAATTGGTCCTCCTGCAGCTGTAACACTGTAAAGTCTCTCTTGTCTAGGCATCTGTGTCATGTTAAGCTGAATAAGACACGGGCCCTGTGTGGTCACCATGCAGGGGGCCTATTGTAAAGATTTTTGGATCATTCAGTCCCCAAACGGACCATAAGAATTTACTCAACTCAAGCCGTACAAGGTGAGCAAAACCGAGGTGAGATGATCTACAGACAGAAGCGGAAAGATTTATAGATTTTAATCTTTTGGTTTGAGTCCAAATATGACTCAGGGATTTCGAATTAAGCAATTTCAGGTAAAAAGATACTTGCTGGAAAACGTTTTTGGTCACCCCTTCTAAATAATGGGTTTGAACTGTTCACTTAATTCCAGTGAAAACAATCTGCTATGTCATACAGTGGCGTTCAAGGGAATCATACTTCCGACTTTGTTTTAAAAGTTTTCTGTTCCAGCACAACTGTCCCATACAGAATCCCACTGTTTACGGGGGAATTGAAACCAGACCTCCTTGAATCTCAGATCCATTATTTAACATTTAGAGGAAGAATGGAAGCTGTAGAGGAGGAACAAATTGCCATTTGTGCTTTTTGATACCCACTTATATGCTGTATCATCCAAGATGATGTAAAGTGATTCATACACTGAACCAGCTTGCTAAGTTGTAAATAACAAACAGATCTATTTACTATAGTAACAATAAATATTTCTCTCTCACGTAAAACAAATGAGTTCGTAGTTGTTGTTTTAAGCTACGTCAGAATTCTATAATTTATCAAATCAAAACTTGAAAAAAGATGTTAAATATTTGAATATGTGGTGTGAATTACAGTAAATGCTTTAATTGTGTACATGATGTCAGATACGCAGTGTCATGAGTGGACAGTCAGTGACCACTAAAAGGGTGGTATAGGCGGCAAACATTTACACCCTCAAATATCTCTCTAACTGAGACAAATGTTGCAAGTGGTATTCCTTTTAGCACCCAACTCATTGTTATCAGTTTATTCTTATCTCACAATTTTCTTTTACTTTTTGTTATCTTGTACTGCATATCAAGCTGGCATCACTTCAGAAGCTACAGTATCATATATTAAATGGGAAATAGGTTATGAAAACTCTTTATATAATGTTTAACAGTTCATGGACATTCATATGTGAAATGAATAAAAGTGAACTGTTAAGATTTCTACACTTTTTAATTACTTAATAAAGAACATTATGAATGTTATTAAGCAGCACTACCATCAAATACACAAAAATTCTTAAAAATCCAAAGGAAGTTTTGAAAATATGGTCGTTAATGGTCATGGTACACTGAAATCCTGTGGGTGAGATAGATTTTTCCATCCCTTCAAACCTTTGAGGTAAATGATGTCATGCAAAGCAGCACAACAGTTGAGATCATTTAGACTTTCTAGTCCAGTCAAATAAACTTTGACTTCACTAATCATCACTAATGCTAATGTTCAGAAATATTGGCAGATTTATTTTTCTACTTTTCATGGTATAATATAATATAATATAATATAATATAATATAATATAATATAATATAATATAATATAATATAATAATTTCCTGACAGCAACATTGTGTCGGCCCAGATCTGGCCCATATCTGGTACACGGATTCCACTATGTCGCTCTCTGGGAATTTTTGACGGTTATTTTCGTCAGTTACAGCTCGTTAGATCTAGCATTCTGCCTGCCTTGAATCAGACGATGAATTTGAATTTGAATTAATGAATTATAGCATTAAATATTGCCGGCTTGATATAACCCAAATGTAAGAGCCAGAGGCAAATTTCCAAAGGGCTGGCCGAGATGGCGCTGTTCTCTGCGACCTGGAGCTATGAGTCACATAAATACACTCTCGCCTAAAAAACTGCATTCTGTCACACAATAGCAGTGGTATTGCTATTGGGGAAAAAAAGGTGGATTTGCTCGACCGCCATGACAGTAGTGATTAAAACAGTGAAACGGCTCTAGTCCTGATACTGCTGGAATATCGCACGACTGGAAAAGGCTCTCAGCCAATCAGATTCGAGAACCAGAAAGAACTGTTGTATAAAATATAATTTATCTATGTTCATTCATTCATAAACAAATGTTTACAATTAGCAAAAGCCAAATATCAGGTGGCATGTTTTAGTATTAAATACTCCAAAAATATGAGTAACGAACCCTGAATCTGTGTCTGATTAATTATTGTTAGACATGTTGAATTACGAGACATTGAACGGTACTTTTTCTGTACTTTAATGCCTAGAAAAATGAATTAAGAATTCTGCATCATGGCCTCTTTGATCATTCATTTATAGCAAGATTTTTAGGTAATTCAATGGGGGTTTCCACCGCTCTATGTATTTCCTGAATACAGAACTATGGATTAAATAGTTCACTGCTCACAAAGTTGGATTAGCCTCATTACATTTGGCTGCTGCGGTGTTCGCGATTAAATCAAGAGCTGTGGTACAGGACCGGACCACTGAGTTCAGATTGGACTTCTCTTGCTCAGTGCCAATCAAACTGAAAGGCTCAATGCTCAGAGCGTCTGCATGTGACATTGGAATGTATGTCAAGTGATTTAACTTCACAAGATCCTCTCATTAATGCATATTATGATCTCGCCCTTCCGCCGCAAGTCACCTCCAATTATAGCACGCACTGAGCACTCATTAATGGAAATTACTATTAGTCCCATTTCCCACAAGTCGATCAGGTGGACGATCAAAGGTTCTCGCTAATGTGAATTCATGCAAACAGTAGATGATTTTTAAATATGTAATTCTAATAAAAGTCTAACTCAGTAGCAGAAAAAAACAGCTTATGAACAAAAGCACTGACCGGCCACAAAAGAAAGTCACTGTTTTGAATTTAAATAGTCTATGATTTGGAACATTAATGCTTATGTTTCTAGCATGTTATATGTTTAGCAACAGTTCTTCAAACCCTGATTGATAGGGTTAAAAAACCATGTAGGAAGATACATCACAGTCATATACCAGGATGACGAAGCCAAGATTCATCAGGCTCAAATTGTGAAAGAATGGAAAGAAGAAATGAAGATGTTCACACATGAATTGGCACCTCTGAATCCAGACCTTAAAGGAGTAGTTCACTTTTAAAAAAACTAACGTTTGCTGATAATTTACTCACCCCCATGTCATCCAAGATACCCATGTCTTTCTTTCTTCAGTCGAAAAGAAATTAAGGTTTTTGATGAAAACATTCCAGGATTTTTCTCCATATAATGGACTTCATTGGGAACCAAATGGTTCAAGGTCCAAATGAGAGTTTCAGTGCAGCTTCAAAGGGCTTTAAACGACACCAGACGATGAATAAGAGTCTTATCTAGCGAAACGATCGATCATTTCAAAATTCATTTCAGGATTTTTCTCCAAATAATGGTCTTCAATGGGAACCAAACCGTTCAAGGTCCAAAAGACAGTTTCAGTGCAAACTGTAAACTGTTCAAAGGGCTTTAAACATCAAAATGAATGAATCTTTTCCCGAGTCAACTCGTTCATTTCGTTCGTTGAATGAACCAAATGACACGAAAAAAGTTTTGTTAATTTTGATGAACGAGTTCGAACAGGAGAGTCACGAACGTGCATCACAGAACAGAGCAAGGCGAGCATTTGAGCTTATAAAACTTAAACTTTGTTGTTGTTTTTTTTTTTTAAATGAGCGATCGTTTCACTTGATAAGACCCTTATTCATAGTCTGCTATCGTTTAAAGCCCTTTGAACAGTTTGCACAGAAACTGTCTTTTGGACCTTGAACCGTTTGGATATCTTGGATGACATGGGGGTGAGTACCTTTGGCTAAGCCACGCCCTAGAATGTAGATTGACCAATCACAGCGCAGCCAAGAACGAGCTCCCACAGAGGTTGGACACTTTTTCACAGCGCTCCATTGACTTTCAACACAGGCGTCTCATATTTTTGGTCTCGGCAGGTTATTACCGTCTTAGTTTCATCCAAAATATGGTTAAATGTTGTGCCTCGGGCATTTGTAACACAGATACGCGTTTCCCAGAGAGGTTGGAAGGGGGTGTCCGTTTTTTCCCTTCCCAAAACCGAAGTAAAATCCTGACAAGTGTCGTCTTTGGAAACTGTGGACGTCCTCAGTCGGCTAAACTCCGCAAAGATCAACAAGCACATCTTTTTTTACTTCTAACCTTACTGTGAGTGTGAAGTTATACTAGTTAGACCGTTTTATAATGTTTTAGGTTATGATTTCGGTTCTCATACCGGTTGTTGATACGCTAGCGCAGTGTTTCCCAACCCTGGTCCTGGCGGCACACCAACACTGCATGTATTCTTTGTCTCCCTAATCAAACACACTTGATTCAACTGATCAGCTAATTAACCCATCTGATTATGAGCTGATGAATTGAATCATGTATGTTTGATAAAGGAGACAAAGAATAAGCGCAGTGTTGGTGTGCCGCCAGGAACAGGGTTGGGAAACACGCTGTGAATAAATACAAAGTGTCCGTTTGCTTTGTAATAACGATTATAGAAGTGAATAGAGACCTACCCAGCTTTGCATGAACAGTGTTGCTCCTGATATTGTTAGTCCCAGCCTCCGTCTCGATTAGTAGGAAATGCGGTGGTTCATTTTTGGACTGTGACCGGTAACGTTATGCTTTTGCCTCTATTTTGGATGCCTTGTTGTTTCTTGCGTTTCACCTGTATGTCTTGAATATAGCCTTCGAACGCATATTGCAGCCCCTTTTGCCTACTTCTATCGGACACTTTATTTGCTGCTTTATAAAAGTTTGATAACATTTCAGCAGGAAGGGCTGTTACAAGCATAAGCCATGCAGAGCGCAGATGAAGTTTGATGGATGTAGCAACAGTAACTAAGGGGGGCGGGGCTTAGCCAAAGGTGAATTATCAGCAAAGGCTTTTTTTTAAAGTGAACTACTCCTTTAAATTCATTGAAAGTCTTTGTGCTGGACTTGTCAATACAAGATCTTGAGGGGTGGTGATGTCACAGTGGATAAGACACATGCCTTTAGGGTTCAAATCCACTGTGAGACACCAATGTGTCCCTGAGCAAGACACTTAACCCCTAGTTGCTCCAGAGGCGTGATATATTTAGCAATTGTAAGTTGCTTTGGATAAAAGCGTCAGCTAAATAAATAAATGGAAATGTAAGATCTTGACCAAAAATGTATGCACCCCTTGATGAAAATAATTGTGAGGTTATTTTCATCGAGGAGTCAATGACTCTTTAATGTCAGTATCCTTCACACAATAGTACCAAACACATCACACAAACAAAACATACTAACATCCGACATTAGCTTCAGTGTTTTCTCAGTTTCTCTGCTGCTTCATTGGCAGTCTCCTCACATCTGATGCTGCCATGGTAAACACAGGCTTTCCTGGAAGTCCAACCCCCACCAGCCTCCACCCAATAACACTCACACTCACACACACTAATGTAGATGCTCACCTCCTCCCAGAGCCCTATTCTAATCCCGCTGTGACGTTGTACTTTTACACGCCGACACATCGTAGGTCATTTCCTACGTTTTCAGTCCCACTGGGATGTCTGGATTTAATATGACGCCTGGCGGTCCACCCAGCTCAGAGTGTGAAGGTCTCTGTGAGTCACTGTGATAGAGCTATGAGATCACAGTCTGACCACGACTTCAGAGCTCACGGATAACGCTCTGTGGTGTGATGTATAAAGTTATATTGCATTCCTGATGTTACTCATAAAACAGCCAAAGTCTGCCGTGCCGTGATTCAAGAAGACGCGCAATCATGATTATGATTATACATGAGGTCAGAATGGCTTTTTGAATTAGGTTCAGTGAGTATTTGGAAAAAAAAGTTACATTTCTTTAAAAGTTACTAAAATCAGAAAGCCCCGAAATTACAATGATAATGTTATGCTATAATAATCTTAATAGTATTAATAGAATGAACCTTTAATAATACTGCTCCAAAGATTACCGCAATTTATCCTGTTTTGTTTGTGTTTGGATAATTAATCCCACTGGTAACATTTGTGGTCAGATTTTACTTTTAAAATAGAGTTCATTTGTACATTTACTGTGTACGATGATGTCTGTGTCCACACTCCAATAAGGAAGCATGTAAAACATGTCATAAAACAGTCTCTCACTCTGGAACGTGTCAGTGGTTACAACTACTCCATGTGGGAAAACAATTTTTATTTTATGTATATTTTATTTTGAATAAATAATTTAATTTATTTAATATATTGATATTAATTTAAATTAAGTCGAGTTTAAAAACTGTATTTAAATAGGGAAACGTGGAGGTGTCTGGTCGCTTCTCTGCTTGGCCCATATTGAATGAACTGTGATCAAAGCAATGAGGCGACAGAGCTATGCATCAACTCGTCTTAGCTAAGGGAATAACATAGTTTAATATGGGAAAAAAAAAACGGTAGAGTATCCCTTTATCCCATTATTATGACCCAGACCAGTTTTACTCTATCTAGTGTTGGACTCTTTTTTTGAAGTGTTTTTCTGTCTCCAGTTTCTGTTTCCCTTGTTGACTTGTTCCATATTTAACCTGATTGTTCCTATCTCTTGTTTGCCAGACACCCCTTGTGAATAAATACCCCAGGGTTCCTCATGTTCTTTGTCTGGTGTTGTCACTCTATAGATGCGTGTGCTTGTTGTCAGTTTGGTTTGCTTTCCTTGCCCATGTCTGGATTTATTAGTTTTGCCTGGATTTACTTTATGTTTGCATCAAGATCATACTCTCTCTAATTCCTCTAAGAGCCATCGTTACAACCATCTTCTTATGAGTGAAATTAATTACAGATACATGAAGGTTTTTCTTTAATGCAAGTACAATGTAAAGAACGTACACAATAAGTGCATTGTAATTATTAATTGCAATGTTAGTACAAAGTAGTTAAATACACTATATATATATAGAGTGGGTTCAAAAAGGCCTGCAGGTGGTTTTATTAGACTCAAAGAGCAGAAAACAACTGCTCACATATCCGAGATGATTCAAGAAATCTCAGTTTACCCACTGAACGTTTAGAGTTGCTACACTAAAAGGAAGCTACTGCCACTTAATGGCAGATCAAAATATTACAAGAGGAAGGGAACATGTCACATGACAAAAAGAAAAAAATATATTCTGGGTTCTCCAGTTTGTTTCACTACATTAGTGAGAACATTGCATAGACTTCCATCAATTTTATATCAGTTCAATGATACCTAACCATCATAGAAACTTACAAAACACTAGATTAAACTTTTTTTTTTATACTGAGGACTTGCTAGCCAGTTGCCATGATATTTCACTCTCACAAGTGTAGCCAAAGCCACACCCGACACACCTTTGCTGTGTGGGCATATAGTAGTCTGGCTCCGCCCTCTTACAAATAAAAATGTACAAGAGTCTGGTGGGACCAAGCTAGAGATATAGTCCCCACAATGTAATACACACGTCTACACACACACACACGGAGAGAGAATATCAGTCAGAATCTGGTTAAATTTTGTGGTTTTTGAAAGGGAAGTTTGCATCCAAGTATGAAATTCTAAATAAAGTTTTTTTAAATAATTACAAAAGAAAAATGTGTCTACAAAATAAAAGCCCCTGTGTAATAAAAAGATGTATTTGAGAAAAAAAAAGGGAAACAGGGAATTGCAGGAAAGAAATCCGATAAAAGCAAAAATCATTTATGTCCATTTATTTATTCATGTATTAACATGTATAATAAAATGAAACGATTTGAAACTTGTAACAAAAATATACGAAATTCTCCATCCAGAGCTGTTACATTAAATACAATTTTAGCTCAAGATCTTTCAGTCTTTGAGTCAATTTAGTGCTCTCGTCATTTGCCACACCGTCCTCGACCCAACCGTATCACAATACTTGAAACGTCATAACACACACAGCAAAGACTTAAAGAATTAAGTTATCACTGAACCTATTGTGTGTATTGATGATGTTACACAGGAAATCACAACATCATTACTGAATATATAACAACTGCTCAAGGCAAACAAAAAAGGTTTTTTTTCCTAACCTGCTACTGTATGTGATGGAACGAAAAATCCAACACATGAAAAACACTGCTTTTCTTCATCAGTCAGCATTAAAGTAAGCCGTGAGTAATTACACCACAGTACATCCAAAAACATTGAGGCACGCATACTCACTCACACTAACTTTAAGTAACACTTAAAAAGGCAAAAAGGAAGCTAACTAAAGACAATTGCCCCAACAAAAGTGCTTATACACACTCGCACGACATTGAGGATGACCACTTACTTTAGACAACAACAAGGCAAAAAGATTCGCCTGTGAAGGGAAAAGCAATCGCTACTGCAAGACAGCACAAGGGAGAGACAGAGAGGGTAGACCAGCTACAGGTTCACTATGTGTACAGCTGAGGTGAATGTAGGGAGTGCCCTCAGAATCCAGAGGGTGTAAGGACGTTCATGTCCCGGTGTTTGAGTTTGTGAGGTCGGGTCACCTGTCTCTTCCCCTCCATGGTGGGGATCTCCATCTTAGGGGGAGGTTTGAAGTTGGGGTCCTCGGCCAAGCGGGTGGCCTGAGCCTTCATCACTTCCATAGGGGTGGGTTTCTGAGCTCCCTTATAGGACTGCAGCGCAAAGCCCCCTGTAAACACACAGGAATGACGTTGGGTGTGCTGGTCCTTGAATTTGATTGGTCGAGCAGTGTTTAATACATATTGAAGACGGGACTTGGATAAACATAAGAAGCTGGCTGGTCTGAATGATGTAAAATGTAAACTACTGTTCAAAACTTGGTGCATTATCCTGCTGGAAGTAGCCATCAGAGGATGGGTACATGGTGGCCATAAAGGGATGGTCAGAAACAACAGATTTATTCTTATTCTTAGTAAGAGCCTGCCTGATGATAAAATTAAGATTTTATGAGTAGATTGTAGATAAATTTACAAAGCTGGATTGACAAAAATCACCAAAACCTAGCCTACTGTTATTTTATTAATACTGTTTTTATGATAATCTGATCATATCTGATCAACTCATGCTGTTAGAATGAATTATTTGAACGCAATTAAGGGTGATTTTGATATTTAAAGAGTGTGCAGAAAGGTGTCTCCTTACCTGTCATGGCTGAATCTGTACCTGGGTCAGTGGTGGACTTGTTGACTTGAGGCCGAGGTCCAAAAACACCCCAGCGCTCGACAGGTCCGTCACCTGAAGCCAGATCTATACTGGAGCTAGAGCTGCTGGTCATCTCAGAGCCTGTGAGAGATGCCGTGGAGCCCTGACTAGTGAACCAGCCCCTGCCAAACACACACACACACACAAAATTACAACCCACAAAATGATTAGTGCAAAACAAAGGATGTGAAGCTGCTGACTCATACAGGCACCTGCGTTTCTGCTTGGGTGAGGATTGAGGGGTCACTGAAGGCGTTGACTGATTAGATGAAGGCTGTTTCTCTTCTTTGGGATCCACACTTTGCATTTGAAGCTTCTACAACATCCAATACATCCAATTTATGCTTTTAAAAAAAGACCTGTATTGGAGATGTCAGACCAAAATCTATCCTAGCTGATGTAAAGAGGATCTCTGCCTACATGCATCGACTCGGCCAGACGATGGTATCGGGTCTCCTCTGCATTCAGGCCTTTGTGTGGAGTGTAGCCTGTATCGGTCAGTCCTGCCTGCTTCTCGAACCTGTGCATGCTCTCCTGGGTCTGCTCTGTAACATTAACACAACAGGTCCAATTAGAAATAAACTAAACTTTCCACTAAAGAGCAGTTAAAGGGTTAGTTCACCCAAAAATGAAAATTAAGTCATTAATTACTCACCCCCATGCTGTACCAACCCCGTAAGACCTTCGTTCATCTTAGGAACACAAATAAAGATATTTTTGATTGAATCTGAGGGCTGTATCACTCTTCCATAGACAGCCTGAGGGACTGCCTCTTGACGGCCCAGAAAGTCATTAAAAGAAAAGGTTTAAATATTCCATGTGCCTACAGTGGCTCAACTATAACTTTATCAAGCGACGAGACTACTTTTTGTGCGAAAAAAAAAACGTAAATCACGACTTTATTCGACTTTCCATTACTTCCTTATGGGCGCATGCGCGAGAACTGAGACGAGACCGTTCTTCTTCGACTACTTTTTGTTACCGGCTGCTCACCGCTTAGGAGTTTTACCGCCCCCTACCGTATAAGATGACGTACTGCTTGTAAACAGAAAGTTTTGCGCCTCCGGCTATATCAGTACGTCATCTTATACGGTAGGGGGCGGTAAAACTCCTAAGCGGTGAGCAGCCGGTAACAAAAAGTAGTCGAAGAAGAACGGTCTCGTCTCAGTTCTCGCGCATGCGCCCATAAGGAAGTAATGGAAAGTCGAATAAAGTCGTGATTTACGTTTTTTTTTTCGCACAAAAAGTAGTCTCGTCGCTTGATAAAGTTATAGTTGAGCCACTGTAGGCACATGGAATATTTAAACCTTTTCTTTTAATGACTTTCTGGGCCGTCAAGAGGCAGTCCCTCAGGCTGTCTATGGAAGAGTGATACAGCCCTCAGATTCAATCAAAAATATCTTTATTTGTGTTCCGAAGATGAACGAAGGTCTTACGGGGTTGGTACAGCATGGGGGTGAGTAATTAATGACTTAATTTTCATTTTTGGGTGAACTAACCCTTTAACACTGTGAAATATGATGCATGAGGCCACCATCGTGACAGTCTTACTGATGATGAGGGAGTTCATGACAGACGAAGCTTTGGCTTTCACCACAGGGCCTGGAGGTTTAGTGGATTCAAAGGTAGCACTTTGTTTTAGCCCTCCTTCTGACTCATCCTCCTAAACACATACAGGAAGAATTGTTAGCATTAGTCTTAAACTGTGGTATGCAGAATATATACAGTCATGTGAAAAAGAAAGTACACCCTTTGAATTCTATGGTTCATGTTCAGGACTAGAGCGGTACGATTAATCAATTAACTTATATTTTGATCAATTAGTTGTAAAAACAATTATTGTGCCATGTGTAACAGTATAATAGATCTGTGCAGCTATTAAAAGTGACAGCAACCCTGTATTACGGATTCGGTTTATGTCGTTATTCATTAATGATAACAACAAAATACAAAGATAAAAATCCCTCACTGCTTTCAAATAAATACATGTTGTGGTTTTAATAAGGATTAATCTATATTTACTGCATACAGTGAAGACAATGCAGTGTTATTTTATATTTGATTACTTTATTCAATTTCTGCTGTAGGCTATTATTTCCGTGAATAACATTGTTAGTAGCCTACATCTTCCTGAAAACTTAAAGCAAGGTTTACTTAAATTGTATTCTCGTTCTGTTATATTTATTTGTCCATTTCCTTTGATCTTATTGTATTGCTGACTGTCTACTTTCCCTTAGTAACTGTTTTGAGATTAAAGTAGCCTATCGATAATTGTGATATTTTTGAAGATGAATTCAGTTAGATTGGAACAAAAGGTGTGCATGTAAACAATGAATGGCAACTGCAGAAAGCAAAAGCTGAATCCCAGCCATTTTGGACGATCTCGATGGCCATACATGTCCGTGAAAAAGAGGATGGTAAAACCTACTATTTAGCTTTCTCCACAGAACAAGAGCCTTCTAGCTTAGCTTCTAAATAAAAGATGGCTATGAGCGGGTTGAAAACACGAGGAACAGCTCCTTCTACTGACTGTCGTCTTTAGCCTCTGGCCAAAAAATCCTCCGATGACGCAAAATGACGATTTTTGCATCATCTGAGGATTTTTTCCAGACAAAAAGGAGGGAATTCGAAAATACTACAGGTTTTCTACTAATACAAAAAAGCTTAATGCCAAATCCCGAAGTTTCCCATTAAGTACCACTTGAATGCTGCTCGACGAGAGATGGTCCTTCTGTGTCCAAAATGTTTCAAAACATCTTGGGACAAGAATGACACTGACAGCTGTCATTGTAAGACAGTTAGCAACTCCGAGTTGGCGACGGTAACTAAGGGGGGCGGGGCATACCAGTCGATTTTTGGCAAGCTTTAGCTGCCGGACACATGGCCTCACATTTGACTCTAGAATACTCTGGCATGCAGAGGAGTTCACGGTCGATTCAATGACTGCAAGGTGCACAGGTCCTGTGGCTTCAAAATAAGCCCAAATCATCAAGTCTCCACCACCATGCTTGACAGTTGGCATGAGGTGTTTGTGGTGATATGTTGTGTTTGGTTTTTGCCTAACATGGCACTGGGATTTATGGCAAAACATCTCCACTTAGGTTTAGTCCGTCAAAAGGACATTGTTCCATTAGTCTTGTGGGTTGTTCAGATGCAACATTGCAAACATAAGCCGTGCTGCCATGTACTGTCACATCCTAACTGAGAGGCCTGTTGTATGGAAGCATGTATCCACCACATCTCATCAATCTCACAATTATTAGTTTACGTTTGCGTGATAAAGTCGCAATTGCAAGCTATAAAGTCAAAATTACGAGATATAAACTCGCCACAGCGAGTTATAAAGTCAGAATTGTGAGATATAAACTAGCAATTCTGAGAAAACAAGTCAGTCTTTTTTTCCTCAGAATTGGACTTTTTAACTCGCAATTGCGAATCACAATTCAGAGAAAAGAAGTCAGAATTGCAAGCTAAAAACTCACAATTGCAAGAAAAAAAGTACTTTTAATTTTATAGTTTATTTCTCACAATTCCGACTATAGCATGAAATTGCAACTTTATTTCATATCAATCATTTCAATTCTGACTTTATAACATATTTATAGTAAACTCGCAATTTTGAGACAAAAAGTCGCAATTGTCTTACAAAATGTTTTATTCTGTGGCGGAAAAAAGCTTCCATACTGTCCTTCCTAGATTGATGGGCAACAACAATTGCTGATGTGTTTCCTCCTTGGAAACACTTGCTGGTCACACTTGCTGATGATCAATTAATCCAAGGCATATGATTAGCAGTGCCTGACTTCTATTTACTCTCTTAATTCCTATGGAAGCAGTACGGGTGTACTTAATTTGTCACAAATGCTTACTCCATTTTGGTTACTCATAAACAAACTATGACATGGTGTAATATGCGTCCCAGTGTCATGTGTTGTAGTTCATCTGAGGTTGTATTTATCTAATTTTAAGACGTGCCAAGGGCCAGAAGATTTTTTATTATGTCCGATACATAATACCATAGAATTCAAAAGGGTGTACTTTCTTTTCCACATGACTCTATAATGTATGTGTGTGTGTATTGTATTTGCATGTTTATGTGGGCAAATCTGTCAAAGAATAAGAAATCCACACAAACCTCAGCAAGTCGTGCAAACTTCCTCTCCGGTATAACAGGTCGCCTCCACAGGTTGTTGATATTAATGTCAGTTGGAGGTGGAGACATAGGCCGCTCAAGATTATCATCATAGCTGAAAGCTCGACGGGTC
The DNA here is from genome assembly GCF_016745375.1 of Pimephales promelas. The sequence goes on along the minus strand of NW_024121433.1, from coordinate 858,797 downwards.
ATGCCGACTGGAATGGACATCCCTCCGAGGAGTCCCTCTGAGGAACCCGGACCTGCTCCTAGGGCTGAGGAAGAGCAAAACAACAACATCTGAACAAACACATTATTTGATACATTTAAAAGTAGAAACTGGTGTGATCTACAATCTATCCAACGTATGTGACACCCTTGACCCCTTTCACTTCATGCACTTTAATGTGTACCATAAACAGATCTAAATCTCTCCTTTACCTGGAAGATCTCCAGGTCTGGACACCATGGCTACTGAATGAAGTGTTTCTGACCAAAAAGTGAAAACAGCCTGGACAAACCCAATCAAAGGAGACTGGATCAAAACTACAAATGAAATCAAGAGGAACAAGGAACAAGTTACACATTAACCAAGCAATGTTTGATTCTAAGGCCAAAGAACCATTCAACGACCTCAGATTAATCATTAAAGAGACACAGTTCTGAAATCCTTTGGTGACCCTCTGCATCATTGTGCAAGTGACTGACCACACAACATCATTACCAATGAATAAATGGCTGAATTTCCAAAATCCCAGATATTATACAATTTATTACATAACATTTATTATCATTGTTGTATGTAAGGAACATCATACATTACCAACCAAGACATTTTTTCATCCATGTTTTAACTTATTTAGCAAGTATACAAATTTTATTGTGCAGCACCTGATTTAACAAAAATTAAAAATGTTTTGTTCTGTTGTAAATTACTTTTTTAATGTTTTAAGAATTCATTTCAAGTAATGGTTACATTCATTCATGATGTCTGACAAAAACATGAAACGCTTTAACTTGACCATTAATGGCATGAACCTAATTTTGTTATAAATACTGATATTGAATGACATGGAAAAAACACTGTCATAATATTTTAAGCCGTATCGCCCCAAACCTATTCACGCAATTTCCAAAACATGTGCCACACTTTTTAACCATATGTTAACACTTACCATGTCCTTACTTTATTTAAGACTTTATTTAAGCATTATAACCATGACATTTGTCTACGCATTAATGTTCAGATATCAAAAGCATATTTTGTTCGTCTCTTACCTGTTATGGGTGGCTGGATCACCACTGCTAAAGCACAGGTTGATCTTGCTGACAAGCTGAAGTTTGCTCAGTCAGCATTGTGGGACGCCAGGACTAGCACAGCCAGTATAAGACAGAAAAAGCTGGAGAAACACGAGGAACTTGTGACTGACTGCAAGACAAACATTTAGTCCGAGAAGATAGATACCACGTGTGATAAGAAAAATGCATCTGAACATAGTCTATAATAAGACTAAACACCGTTGTTAAAGTGATAACGCAATGCTGGGAAAGGGACCACACCAGCTGTCTGTCCGAATGACGTTGTGTAATACTGTCCACTTTACTGATTTCCGCTAACTTATGTCAACAGCCAACGCACTAGCATTAAACACAGACACAACACACTTCTGTTATCAAAACATTATTTCGGCTAAGTTTGAAAGTAGAAAAGGCACAATAACTGAAACATTAAATAATACCTCACATTTAAACAAATACGACAATGTTTGAATGGTATGTTGTAAATGAGCTTACTAGCTGTTCAATCCAGTTTCGGCGACCTGCTGAAACCGGTTTGAGGGATGCGCTGGCGAGCTGAAGCCTTCCCGCACCTCCTCTACAGCAGCTAACAGTCCACCCGAGGTACTGAGGACACGTTTAACCGAATGGTTAAATTACACAGCACATATGTTTGACAAGAGTTAGCATTTCTATCTGCCATAACTTCAACTTCCTTTAGGTCTCGTCTTTGACAATAAGCCAACCACGACAAAACAACTGGGGCTGCAGTCCTCCAATCTCGCGATACTTTGATTTGTTATTATCGTCACAGCAACTGCTACAGTACTTCAACTAGCCGCACGAGGCAGTAAAAGACCTAACATAAATACACAGCAGATTTATTGGCAAGTATGTTTACATAGCTAGTTATCTTAGCTATGCAAGTTAATTCACCCAAAAATGTGTTATTTATTTCCTCACCTTCATAGTAGCAAACCTGTGTAGGCTACTGTTCTTTTTCGACATTACATGACTTCTTATTAAATACTTCTAAAGTAAAAGCCAATAAAGAGAACTGCAAGTCCTCAATGAACAACCAGGTGATTCCATGAATACAGTTCTCATTTCATCGACATTGTTGCATTTCTATAATCTTTCTGGTAGGCTATTGTATATAAGAAGCCACATGAAGCCACAAGTAAGTAGGTTATAATTCCCCCTGCCAGGGCTGTGGTGGGTGGTGCAGGAGACCCGCCTTAAAGGAGGGTGTTGTGGTGTGTTGGTGTTTGGTGGGATGTGTGGCACACACAGGGATTAACACAAAGGGGGCTGGGGTGGTTATTCTCTCTAATCAAATGAACTTGAATGGTTTATAGCACCCCAAAACACGCCAGACAACATGAGTTGTGGAAAATAATAAGTGATCTAGCAGCTTCTACAGTGGATGCCAACACGATAAGTCTTTCCATCACAGCCTCCTTTTCATGGCGCTGCTCTGAATAAGGTCTATTATTTTAATAAGCAAATCAGTGTAGTGCTTAGGGGGAGCTTTTTCCATCTTTCTTATCCAGGTAAAGACTTGGAAATAGTGATTCACTCTGTCATGTATGATGTGTACTTGTTGTTTTGTAATAATGGAGTGAACGCTGTGAGGTGCTATTTATTACAGCAACACTTTTTGCCGGTCTACCACAATTGTCTCATGGCTAGTTACAGTTGGTGAAAAATGCTGTTGCTAGAGTCCTAACAGTGACACAAAAGAGGGAGTACATCACCCCTGCTGTTCTCCAAGTGAAGTTATGTATTGATTTATAAGATTCTGTTGTTTGTATAAGGCTTTATTTGGGCTATCCAAGATTGTCCCCATCTTGTTGTTTTGCGGTTACTGCCCCACGTCCCCTTTTACAACTTAGGTATGTTCCTTCCTCAACTTTTAAATCAGTTTTTAAAATGCATTATTATTATTGAATTTTATCATTGATTGATATTGTGTGGATGGTTTATTCATTGGTTTATTGAATCTGTGCAGCTGTAATGAATTCCTGAATTCTGGTTTGTTTTGTCATGCGTTAGCTTGCCTGTGTTCTTTTTGTATTGGTTTTGCTCATGTTCTAATTCTGTTTCCTGGGTCTGTATTTGTTTTTGGCTGTTTTTAGGTTGTTTGAGCTGGCTAGTTTGCCAACTCAGCCCTGGAATTTCATACCTATTGCTCCGCCCAGACCCTCCAAGCTAATCACTCCACCTTGGCCAGTTGACTAGTCAGCTCCACCATGGCTCATCGCCCCCTGCGGCTCCACCGGGCTTTTTAGTCCCTTCAGCTTCATATTGGTTGGTAGTCACTCTGCCATCACCATGGACTTACGGTCTCTCCACCGCTTTGGCTCCGCCTTCTCTCCAGCACCACCTCAGTCCTCGGGCGCACCTACTGCACCTCAGTCCTCCAGCAAAATGCTGTTTAGTTGCTAAGCCATAATGCTCATTAGCCTTTTTGTTGATCAAATTGATTTAAATGTATCGATATAAGTCATCAGGTTTTGTCTGATCAATATTATAACTAATAGACTAGAAATTGTCACTGTTTAACTTTTTAATCTAGTTAATCGCCCTCCCCCCACACACACACACACACATACACACACAAAAAAAACCCATACATAAAACAGACATTTTATTAATTTAAAAAAAGTGGGGGGGAAAAGTACAAGGTTGCTGAAAATGTACTACAGATTTTCTTCTTTCGAATCATTACATCCATAATAATAATTCAAAGGAATGCATTATGCATGAATACAAAATAATTTACAAATTCACATGCAACCATACCAATTAATCTTTTAACAGTAAGACAATCTCAAAATACCGAAACACCAAATCAATGCAGAGAAAAACAGTTTTTCTGGGTGTGTACAAACAGTCTTACAGGATAACAGTGCAGTTCTACATTGGCCTTTTGCCATACACGTGAATATCAAACTTATGTAGGTCAGATTTCACATTTTATTTTCTGTTGTTGAACAAAGGTAATTCCTAACCAGGACATTTAATCATTATCCTCTTACCAGAGTACTCAGTTCACTCTACAGCTGACACACCATGTTCCATTTTTTAAACTGCAAAACAAGGGCCTGAAAACATATTGGCTGTTTTCAACACAATCTAATGTCATTTGTCCTTTGTTGTCAGAAGATGAAATTATCATAGTTTGTTTGAGGGTTTGAGAGTCTCAAAAAGTTTGAGACTATATAGAAATTAGAGTTGGACATTATATTTAATTATAATAGAGATAGGTGCCCTAATCCAAGTCAGATCGTTTGCTGAACCCGTTTCCCAAAAATCTTGGAAATGTGACCAAATGTTCAATATTTCAAGGAAGCATGGCATATTCATTCTGCATCACAGTAGCTGCCTAATATGCGAATTTGCTAAAACCCGGGTGTTCAAAAAAGTGAGATTCTTATCTGTGAATATTATGCATTTCTGTACCACTAGTGTTGCGTATATTAGAACTGCAATTGCAATTGCATATTAGACCTGCAAAATTCTCACTAAACAATGTTAAAGGCATCCAAATATCAATGCATTTATTGATCACGACTGGACATTACAGGACTGACTCAGTCTTATCATTGACATTCATGGTAACTCTACACTATGGTGTGGTATATATATATATATACATGGCACCATCTATAGGTCACGGATTTAAAAATACAACAAAAATGTATATGCATAAAAACCTTAAGTGCAAAGTCATAATTCCAAAATAATCCACGTTTTTCTACGTGATGTTTAGCCTCACCGGAAAGAGAATTTAGCTAAAGCGGATTACTTCTCGGCGATGGCGGGTAGCATGCAAGCGCGAATGCGTGCTTCCTTCCACGCGCTGCGGCATTCCGCGATCCAGTGGGACACTATGGTCTGTTTGTCCATGCAGCGACTGCTCTTTCCCCTCCAGCCAGCAGGGGCATTGTCGAGCTTGTTGGAAATGCCGCTGCAAGCAGCCAGGCCCCCGTTGTCCAGCTTCTTCCTGCTGAGAGGTGACCGCTGCAGGACCGTCGCGGCAGTGACCGTCTCACCCAGGCAAATCTCTGGGCAGCTGCTCTTGCGCGGGGCGTCAGCTGGCGAGGAACTGCAAGGGTAGGTGTCACTGCGTGGCCGACGCGGAGGAATGCTCCCCCTTCTGGTGGGCAGCGCTATCGCACCTCTGTGGCTGTAGAGGTACTCCAGCGGATCTGCAGGGCTTGGGACGTCATCTCTGCATCCGTTGTCCTCCTCTGGGGCGGCTTGGGCCTGCAGTGGTTCTGATGGAGCAGATCTGGTGGTCTCTTTCTCTTTATTAACTTGTTCAACTGTCTTGTGGTTGCTCGTGGAGGTGTGGGGCAGTGGAGACTGCAGATGCTGGCGCAGGCGTTGCAGTCGTAGGCAGGGCTTTGGGGAATCCAAAGGGCTGATGGAGAGGATGTCACAGTCGGGCTCATGGAGAGGGAAGGTAGGCCGGGCCAGATGGCAGATGGAGAGGAAGTAGTCCTGTGTGGTGGTGTGCTGACTGTTGGTCTGGTTCAGATCCTGTACCAGCTCCTCATAGCCCTCCCTGATGGTGGGAAGGCCCCGTTTAGCCAGCAATCTGGACCTGGGACGCATGACTGTAAAAGCGGAAATAGTGCTTAATTAAATAGATATGATAGGGAGAAAAAAATGGGTAACTCATTAGTTTAGGGTCCAATTCTCATTATTAACTAGTATTAGCATGCATATTACTAATGTTTTTTTGTAATTTGAACAGTATTTTACTGTAATGTGACAACAGTATAATACTGTAAATAGCAAGGATTGGGGAAAATATACTGTAATTATTTTCTCCTGTAAATCATAAAAAATCTAATTATTGTAATAGAAAATCTATTACTGTAAATAAAAATACAGTAGTTGTACTCATGAATAGAAAATACAGTATTATTCCTGTAAATTAAAATATGGCATTTGTACTGTAAATGAAAAATACAGTACTCGTGCTGTAAATATTAATAAAGTATACAATTGTATTACTGTACATGAAATTACAGTAGTGCTACTGTAGACACTTTTACAGTAACTTACTGGCATCCCTTTTTGTGTACTTACAAAGCACATATTAATGCCTATTCTGCACAATATTCTACATATACTTAATCCTTCCCAATACCCAAACTTATCAACTACTTTACTGATTATTATTACTGAGGGAAAAGTCAGAGTTGGACCCTAATCTAAAGTGTGACCGAAAACAAAAAATACATATAATATCATGATAACACGTTACAATATGTTCCCATTAGACAACATGCTTTCCCTGACAGTAACTAACAAAGCAAGTTCAACTGTTCATTGTTAGCTCAGGTCCATTAAATAATATCAGATTAATAAATGTTTTTGTAATTTTGTTTGTTCATGTTAACTAATGTAGTTAACTAACATTAACTACTCATTGTAGTGTTTACTTTAATATCTCAGTTGTTTCGACATACGCAATGAGATTAAATGGAACAAATGGAGACTTCGCACTTCAAGGTGTGGTCAAATTTGTGGGCAAAAACTGTCTTTCGTCAATACTGTAGTGATGATGCACAGTTCACACAGAAGTCAAACCGAGCAGCTTTCTGTTAGTCAGCGTGACAAATCTGCATGACAAGCTTGAACCTGTTGCAAAATCTGCTCTCTGATCACACCGATTCTTATTGAAATGACTATTTTATCTGTGAAATATGCTAAACAAAATATGTGACATCTAAATCTCTTGGTTAAAAACACTAAGGTTTGTTCCATGAAGTATTATTCTTCCTTTAAATCAGCTGTGGAGGCAGCATAGGGTGGCAGTGTTCGACACGGAGCGCTGCCCCCACACATCATGCCATTCCTCATCTCGAACTGTTCCAGCGAAATCACAAAATATACAGCAAACAAATACAACAACCATTACTGATATACGTCTGCTGACAAACAGAAGTGAGACGGAAATGTTTACAAAAAATATATTTAAAATGTTTTATAAGTATTTTATATGCAAAATTGTTATTAAAAATATAATTCACTATAAACCCATTTGTATGATATGCTCAAGACAGGAATCCCTCTTGAAATATTCCTCAAATTCAAATGATCTGGTCTATGGTATCCACATCCTATACTATCTCTGTTTCAGGCATTTTAGACAATTTAAGAAAGTGGATTCTAGAAAAGAAAAACCTCTGAATACAACCATAACAACATAAATTAGCAATTTGCAACCATACAATTTGGTTTAAATAAGGTTCCTTTAGTAAACATTAAGACATTGACTAATAATAAGCAATACATGCAGTATTTATTCATCTTTTTTAATGTTAGTTAAACATCATCCTTACAGATATCAAATTCACCAGCATACACACATACTCTCACTCACAGACCTCTAATGCATCTCTTATTGGCTTTGACCCACATTATTTCTGTATTCATAATTAATTACAGCATCATTTCAGAAGTTGATATTACCTGCTCAATCCTTCCTTAATGATGCTCTGTACAGCAAACGCCAGAAATCGATGTATATAATAGGAGGGATTGGTTACAGGAATATGTGCAAGCCCAGTCTCCATGACAACGCCTCTTCCCATCACTTCCCAGGCTGTGCTCAGATTTCACAGCAATCGGAGAGCACACACACACACACACACACACACACACACACACACACACCGTGAAGCAGCTCCTACACCACCCCCTGCCGCCCCATGCCCAAATCATCTGAACACCCCTCTTTATTGTGGCGGACCAATGTAAACAACCCAGCATCAAATCCAACCCATCCCTACTTTCAAATAATTTCAATTGCCTAAACGTGCTTGGATTTTCCCAGGTCTCAAATGCTCCTACAACAATCCATGAAGGAAAAAAGAACAGCAACACACTTGAAGACCAACGCAGATCTGTCTTGCACATCTCATTACGACTGACATCTGGCGTGGGTCGCTGTTTCTGACAACAATTGACACAATTTAACGCATCTCTGGCCCTAATCCTAAAATAAATTTGGAATCGTCGGATCGTGTTAGACGTAAAAACCTGAAGTATAACGTAACCATACCCTTCCCTGGTTTGTATTGAGGCCAGTGGTGCGAGTGGCGTCCCACCTGAGATGGGTCTCTCCGGCTGCCTGGTTTTGCTGTGGATCTCTTATTCTTCCTCTCGTTTCGTCTCCTCTTCCCTGCCTTAGCTCAGAGCCTCCAACTGCTGCTACACACAAAAATAATGATTTTCTCCCGTCTCTCCCTCCCTTCTTCTCTCTTGCCTGTTTGCTTGCTCGCCCTCTCCCGTGCGCCCCTCTCTCTCTCTCTCCTCCCTTGGTCAGTGCTAAAAATAGCACCTTCGTTCCCGTCCCTGTGGCTGCGAAGGATCATTTGCAAAACGGATTTTACCGGTGTGGTGGGGAGAAAGAAACAGGAGAGGGGAAGAAGTTTGAATGACAGTATGGAAAAATAGTCTGAGGGAAATAAGAGAAAAGGAACCATACCCCTAAATAAACATATCGTGATTGACACATTGATTAAAAGAAGCCTACAGTTAAAAAGGGACATGATGCATATCAGTATTAAAAATACACTAATTCTGTGGGAGACTCAGTTGGTCACAATTTACATTATGACCTAACATTAAATACGAATTCCCACATTTATATTTACAGGTTTTAAGTGAGAGTTTTTAGGTTAATGGTTAGGGGTAAAGTTAAAGGAGTAGTTCACTTTTAAAAAAAACTTTTGCTGATAATTTACTCACCCCCATGTCATCCAAGATGTCCATGTCTTTCTTTCTTCAGTCGAAAAGAAATTAAGGTTTTTTATGAAAACATTCCAGGATTTTTCTCCATCTAATGAATTTCAATTGGAACCAAATGGTCCAAAAGACAGTTTCAGTGCAAACTGCAAACTGATCAAAGGGCTTTAAATGATTTCAGACGATGAATAAGGGTCTTATCAAGCGAAACGGTCGCTCATTTAAAATAAAAATAAATAACAAAGTTTGCTCTGTTAGGGGTAGGGTGTGAAGCGCGTTCGTGACTCTCCTATTCGAACTCGTTCATCAAAATGAACGAATCTTTTCCCGAGTCATCTCGTTCACTTTGTTCGTTGAATGAACCAAATGACGTGAAAAAAAGATTTGCTCATTTTGGTAAACGAGTTCGAACAGGAGAGTCACGAAAGCGCATCACAGAACAGAGCAAGGCGACCATTTGAGCTTATAAAACTTAAACTTTGTTATTTTTTTTTAATTGAGCGATTGTTTCGCTTGATAAGACCCTTTTTCATCATCTGGAATCGTTTAAAGCCCTTTGATCAGTTTGCAGTTTGCACTGAAACTGTCTTTTGGAAAAGAGTTTTTTTTAAAAGTGAACTACTCTTTTAACATATTTGGTTTTGGAAATAACCCCTTGTAGCAGATCTATATAGGTGGAGCCTCGGAAGGAGGAGGGTTTCTGGAAGCGCTTTGGGCTTAGGTTGAGCCGCTGCTCATTGGCTGCTGATGCCACAGCAACCAATCAGCTGTGCTGCTATACAGATTGATGCGATCGTTAACAAAGTGAGTTAAGGACCCATCAGCTTGCGCCATCTAGTGTTTCATGACAGCACTTTGTATTTAAAGTCGGCGTGAAACAGAAGTTGAGATTGTCATTTCCCTGTTGTGACGTATTTATGAGTGAAACGGCTTCTGAAATTAGAAAAAATGTAGGGCGGGGCTTGATTTCGTCCTTCGGGAATTGATTGGTTTGTTGGAGGTTGGGCATCGCAAACAAAATGGAGGCAGATTTGAATGCGATTCTCTGAGAGGCGGCGCACCGGTATCCACACCCCCATCGGATCTGGCCGCACCCTTTCGCCATTGACCGAAATAGAAGAGACGTCGTTTCGATGGGGGAGGGAAGGGTAATTTTTTGATTAAAGATTATAAGGGTACATGCATTTTAAGTGCACAGATAAATCATTTAAAACAACACTACAATATTACATATAAAAAGACGATTTGTCAAATTTGATTTCATGCCACCTAATATAAAGTGTGACCGTGCACACTGGTCCATTCCTAAGTCAACAGTCATAATTTAATTTTCTAATATCATGCATTGCTCTCTCATGGTTGCTTTTGACAAGGAGGAAATGAGCAAATCAATTTTGAAGTAATTTTAGAGATATGCCTCTATTTTTTGACCTTGGTTTGCTGAGTGGTGCTCTTATCTTGAGTGAAGAGTGTTTATACAGCTATATATAGCTCCGTCTGCAGGTATATTGAGCCCTCAATGACCTTTCATCATGTTCACATTGCTGTCAAACAGTGGAAGGGCAGTAAACTTGTGAGCGTCAATATAACAAACAGGAACTGCACGTGTAATTGAAAAATCAAGAAAATACACAGAGTAATCTTTTGTATATAGTCCTTCTCAAGCCAAACTGACATACACTCTCAGGAAAAAAGGTATAAGCTGTCATTGGGACGGCACCCTATAAAAAGGTTCTATGTCCCATTTAGGTATATTTGGTACTAATATTGAGATACTAATATGCACTCTTTAAGTACAAAGGTGTCCCGCCAAAGTGACAGCTTTTTGTAAATACACATGTTTTTGTCGAGCAAAGTCCATTACCTGTGATGGTAGATCCCGTATATTCCACGTTTGTTGTAGTTATCAGATGTCAACATAAGCTTCATAAAAGGCAGACTGCCGTGTTTAAGCCACAAACATCATGTTCAGTCTTAAGTGTTTGTCTGACAAGAAAGGGTGTGAGAAAAAGAGAGAGGGAGTTGAAGGGAGGGACATGTAGAGAGAGGGAGGTGGTTGTTTTGAAGGTGGAGTAGTTTTAAGCACTTTTACAGACCAGCCCTGTTAAGTTCAATATAATGGCTTTCCATTTATCTCACTCCTGGTCAGAGGTCAAATGAGAAGATTTTCAGCCTGCTCTGATTGAATTCACTCCACTTAAATCAGTGTTATTTTAGCATCAAGCGTGTATAACACGCACGACTTGCAGAAAGGGCAACTACACTTTAACAATACCAAGCAAGGAACAGAATGAAATGCAGGCTTTAAAGGAGCATTTCAACATTAATCTTTATTGAAAGTGGATCATATATGTAGTCGAAATGTAAAATAATTTTTGAATTTGGTGCCCTCTTGACCTAGCTTAGAAATCTAGATGCACCCTAGCGGCAGCAAAAATTATTTTGCAGCAAAGTGTTGTCTAGCAACTCTCCGTTGACTTTCGAAGTGGAAAAACCAAACTCTGGTCCGGCCAATCACATCGTGTATAGAGTTGGTGGGCGGGCTTAACACAATGACGGCAGAGTGGTGACGGTTCTGCGCCGTCGTGATTTCCCTGATACTTAAAAACAAACAAGATGCTGCTGGCGAACAGCGGTCTTTCGATTCGGCTTTGGCCGCGACTCTGGATGACTTGGAGTTAAGAGAACGTCACTTAAGTCATTCTTAAAAAAGGAAGATGTGTTCGGAGTTTTGAAGACAGTATATGGCAAAAGTTTAATATATCAACTTGATATATGGAGGGAAAACGCTTTGGACTCACTCATCCACAGCCGTTCTTTGCTCTGGTTGGTTAGCGCTATCCTATTGCGTGCAGAGGGATATTGAAAGACAACCTTTTATCCCGCCCCTCGGATTGAGGTATGCCAATTGTGAGTTCCCAGACCCAGACATCTTGATAGGTCTGGCTTGCCAGGCTACTCTTAACTGAGAAAAGACAGAAAATAACCGAAGGGCGCATTTGTATGTAAGACAACAACTCCCACAATGCACCACATTGCACAGCTAAAGCCACACCAACTAATCCAGAACAGCGAAAACAGACAAATAACTCTACAAGGCTAACGTTAGCTGTCACCAGAATTTGAAATTCATTTCACACAAAATTTCAAGTTAGTTGGCTATGGCGAGCAGGACGATCGAGGGCGAGGGACATAAGAGGACGGCGCGAGGCCGATGGCTTGAGTGATAATAAAAGACCTCTGTCCAACAGCAGAGTTGGACCAATTGTGGCAAATGGCAAAATTAAATATAGATACAAACTCAAATGATTGGAAGCTTCACTGTTATTGGATGATCAATGCAATATTGCACACATCATGTCAGCAACAGCTCACAGCCTAAATTGGTAAAACTGGAGCAAATTGATGGACTAATTCAAGCTAAAAATGATTTATAGCTCTTTGAAATAATGGCCTGTGAGTACTTAAGTGAGTGCTCAGCTCAATTAGATAAAACTGTGTCTTTGTGCCTGTGACCATTTGTCCAAGTGTTCATGTATGAGTACTTCCAAATGCGGTTTTGGGGGATATGGAATGAAAGATAAAAATTACTAAGAGGAAGATGATAGAATGAGGATTAGGAAAAGGTAATAAGTATAAGTTTGAGATAAAAATAACAGCATTCAAAAAGACGGGGACAGAGTCGTCTGTGCTAAGTAGGTCGACCTGAGTCAGATGAAGGAAGAACAAAATGAGTGACAAGAGGGAATATGGAGCTTTATAATAGCACGGGCAGAGAGTGCTGAAAGACAGAAAACCATGGCAACACATGCGGATCATGCTATAAACTGAACTGCGTTGCCCTCAGTGAACTACAGTCACACCGAGCTGATATATTCTCATAGCCGCATCTTGTATGGCAGTGACTCTCAGCAATGAAGAGATTCTCACGCTCCTTTCATTATGACTGCTCCATCTGCTCCAGGAGACCAAGCACAGTCATCATGAAATCAAAATGGACAATTCTTTTTTTTCATTCTCTCTCTCTGAACAGTGCTGTCACACCCTGCGTCTCAATGTCCATACTATCATCCTAAACACTATGTGAGATTAAAATAAGTGTGTCCTACAGTGTGGTATTCAAAAATATTGCCCACAACCCATTGCACTTTAGTCGAAAAGATATTAAAGTTTTTGATGAAAACATTCCAGGATTTTCTCCATTTAATGGACTTCAGTGGGAACCAAACGGTTCAAGGTCCAAATGAGAGTTTCAGTGCCGCTTCAAAGGGCTTTAAACGACACCAGACGATGAATAAGGGTCTTATCTAGGACCCTTCGAGTCATGACTCGAAAAAAGATTTGTTCATTTTGATGAACGAGTTTGAACAGAGTCACGAACGCTCATCACAAAACAGGGCAAGGCGAGCATTTGTGCTTATAAAACTTAAACTTTGTTATTTATTTTTTTAAATGATCGATCGTTTCGCTTGATAAGACCCTTATTCATCGTCTGGTGTCGTTTAAAGCCCTTTGAAGCTGCACTGAAACTTATTTAGACCTTGAACCGTTTGGTTCCCAATGAAGTCCATTATGTGGAGAAAATCCTGGAATGTTTTCATCAAAAACCTTAATTTCTTTTCAACTGAAGGAAGAAAGACATGAACATCTTGGATGACATGGGGGTGAGTAAATTATCAGCAAATGTTTTTTTTTAAAGTGAACTACTTCTTTAACAATTAAGGTATTTTATGAACAATATTGTTTGTACATAAATGCATGTTTGAAAATAAAAATCTATTCTGACATTATGCTTGCAATTGCAAAGAATTTATTGCATTAACTTGTATATCCAGTGATGTGAAATGACACCTTCAAATATTAAGTGAACAACAAAGTAATTACCATAAATATTAACCTACTGTTAAATAAATCCGAAGAGCTTGTGTGCTCAGATTTCCTAAACATGACACAGAAGGGCATTTAGGTGTAACATGAACTGGAAAGGCTTGTTTATGAGCAACTGTGCAGATTTATTTCAGCACGTGTTACCTGTTTATCACGTGCAGAATCGTGAACTGCTGTGAGATCCTTTGAGATGATGACCTTTGTCATTCTCCCTCAGCACTGGCAGCATGTTTAACGAGAGCAGGGGTTACTAAAGATGTTTTGCTCTCAGGCGACACGATACCTTTATCGACCTTCTGTCCGTGACTGCTGCATCATCTCCCTGTCTCTTCAATAAATGAAGCGTGCAGCATGTGATCTGGCATCAAAGGCTCTGATCGAGCTGGCAAGCCAAACATAACTCATCCCCCTTTGATATTTTGCTAGTTATATTTTATTTTAAAAACTGTTGAATGAGTAATTTGCTGTCTCTGGCTATCTAGACACCATTTTGGAACGTATGATGCACATAACATAATGTTTTGAGACATAGACATTATATTAGACAGTAATTTTCATGTCCAGGTGTCACTCGCCCTGGTTTTCTGAGAATGTTCATCTTCCCTGTAATTAACCTATTGACGTGTTAAAATCAACAATAATTTTGACTAGTAGCCTTATTATTTTTGTGGTAGGCTACTCCAACTCCAAGATCATAATAAAATATCCAAGATGAATAAAGTCCCAATGGAAGTTTTTTTTTTTTTTTTTTTTTTTGCTTTTAGCAAAAATATTTTGCACACAGAGTCCGACATTCGCGTCCGAAATTTCCGCACGTTAAAAAATAAATACAACCTCACGTCAGTCACGCTTGCAAACTGCCTCCGAAACTTTCGTCCGTCATAAAAAAAAAATCGGATCGGGTTCGATTTTCTGTTTTTCGCATCCATAGCAAGCAGTTTGAATGTTTTTTTTTTTTTTTTACAATTCAGAGCACCGAATTCACAAATATGAAAAAACGCATACGAAAATGTGGGACTCGGTGTGTTATAAAGCTAGTTTCCAAAACAATGACAAAATTCGCATTTTGAAGATATAAGCATTCAAAACGTACTCGCTGCGTCCGAAACTGCATTCTCTCTTGAGTAGGAACTTATTTTGAAGAATTTCTTCACGACCGCAAAAAAAATAAAATTCTGTGAATTGTGACATATTTCTTTTATGTAGGCTATAGTAGGTAAGTATGCGATTGTGGATCGATGATTATTTTTGACATCACATGCACTTCAGCTTCAAATCAGATCCCGTCCCGTGCTACTGGACGAATTCGAATTCGTACGATTTGTCTAAACCCACGTGATGGGTAGGTTTAGGCGCGATTATATGATCGAGTCAGCGCAGACCACAAAATGTATCGAACCCATTTGAATTCTGCACATAATAACGCTATATTTTAAAGAGATATGGAGGATATTAGGAGGAAAATGTATCTTAATGGTCTTAACCGAGCTTTTTTTAATTGTTTTTTTTTTTTTAATTTTTTACGAAACTTACCCACATTCAAGTCTTGATATTAAAACTTTTTTTCTTTGTTTGTTTAAAAACAGTTGTTCTGTTTTTCTTTCTGTTGCTAGCTATTGCATGCTCAGACACGACATTGACATGACATTTGACATTTTTGTGAAAATTATTAAAAATGCTGGCGGTGACTGGCAACATAAAAAGAGAACAAAACCTGGCTTGACAAGAGTTATTAATAATAATGTAAGAAAATGAAATAATCTTTTAACTCAGTGTCCTATCCGTTTTTATAACCATGGCAATTTCAATTAGGATCTCATTTAGATTTCACTGAACTTTGCAACTTTATGTAGGCTAATATATTCCCATGAGTATATGACAGATGTGATTTCAAAGAGTAACCACCAGAACTCACATTCACATCTGCCAGCGAAGAGCAAAAGACCATTACCTGAGCAATACCAAACTGTCTTTCCCCATTGCATTCATTTTAACGACATGACTTTTGAAAACAGTGAAAACAGCCCCCCCAAAGTCCGTGACCCGTCTGTGCCAAAAACTGAAGGATAGATAAACAAATTACTTTGGTGGGTAAGCCTCAAAAACATATCAAAGTTCAACAAGGACAGGAGCTCGCACACAAAATCGTACAACATTTCTTTTTTTTATTTAGAGGCCAAATATAAAAAGATTAAACGTTTTCAGACTTGTAAATTGAAAAGGTTTTGTCTTTGTTTTTGACCCATAAGAAGTGTGAGCTCCTCTCCTTGTTGAACTTTAAGTACATGACTTTTAACATTAAAATTAATTTGATTAGCACAAAAATGTGAATATAGTTCTACTATTTAGAATAAAAATGGAAATTTAGCAAAATAGGCAGTATGAAAGTAAGAATAGTGCTGTTATTAAAGGAATAGTTGACTTCAGAATTAAAATTTCCTGATAATTTACCCACCCCCACGTCATCAAAACGTTCCTGTCTTTCTTTCTTCAGTCGAAAAGAAATTAAGGTTTTTGAGGAAAACATTCCAGCATTTTCTCCATATAATGGACTCTACACAATCTCTCAAATCTATCAAGACAATCGATAATTTTCTTAAAAAAAACATATATGAAGAGTTCAGATGCAAAAGCCTCTAAATGCCATTTGAAATTTTCTTCTTTAATGATGATTTTTTATCAAGCTTGTATATTTAAGTTCAGTAATTTCACTTAAATGGCAATGATAATTACCTATTAATTGTTATTTAAGTGAAATTACTGAACTTAAATATACAAGTTTGATAAAAATCATCATTAAAGAAGAACATTTCAAATGGCATTTAGAGGCTTTTGCATCTGAACTCTTCATATATACTTTTTAACAACAAATAGCTTAGCTCTGTGCCACACATTACGTAATACACGTAATGAACACCTAACATACTTTTTTTTTGAAGAATGCAACTATAATAATGAGTAATGAACAGAACCAATAATAATGTTCATGCTTTTACTTTCTTACTGACACTATTTAGACTGAAGGTAAAGCACAGGACCTGCAGTTGCATATCCCAGTGGTCATTTGCGTCCATTAACTCCATTGCTGACTCCAGTATGTCTCAGAGATGTTGGTGCCAGTTCATAATGAACCATCATCGTAATGCAATACAAGAAAATGTGCCGCACTTTGTTCAACATTTGAACAACATTTGATTTAATAATCTAATTTTAACCCACAAATATACAAAATATCAAATTCTTTTTGTTGCAAGCCACTTATAACACATCCTAAAAGAGATGTAAAGTGATTTGGTAATGGAATTTCAAAGCTAGCGTGATACACAAACTGTAAAATTACGCAACAGCATGTTACTTCACACAACACAGAAAGCAATTTGCCCTAAAAAAACTCCATTAGTTTGACAGTTGTATTTAGGGATCGTTTTAAGTAACTCTTACACAATGCGGTTATATAAAACGCCACCAAGCAGAAGTGTGCGTTGGTTGAAGAGAGATCCAAAGGATTTTTATATTCGCAACTCTGAATTATTCAGGAATTTTTAAGACAAAGTCAACTTCACCAGAGCAGTGGAGTGACCATTAAAGTTTCAGTGCTGCTCTCTGTGGTATGAAATAAAGCCATGAAATATTGATTGGATGACATGAATGAATTGTTTGTTGTAAATGTTCTGTACATACTGTACTGTATGGGAGAAGGAAGGACAACAGAACATTCCTGTTGATAAGAAGGATACATACAAAATTATACCATTTAAAATTACATCAACTCTGCTATTTTCATTATTCATTAAATACACTTATATGATACTTCATGATATTTTCTTATATTGCCAGAACTGGTTTTAAGCTAAATGTACAGTATTACTTATGTTTACATATTTGTACATAAAACATGAATAAATACAATAAAGTATGTTATCTGATTCATTGATTGGTGTAAACACTGAGAATTGTTCTCTCCTGATGGCGGTTTGTTTTGATTTGGTTCATTGTTAGTGTTCTGACATGTGTTTTTGCTGGAGACAAAATGATCCCAAACAGAAACAAAGTTACAAGAATAGTCTATTTTGTGGTGAAACAGCGTTAAAACTTCAAAACTTTCAGTCCAATGGGTTTTGATAAGGTCGGAGGAACATTAAAAGAATTTTAGGGGAAAATAAGATGTTCATTTTGAATTTGCAATCAAAAAAATCAGAGTATAATTGATGTAAACATCAAGCCAATCATTAATTGAAAACCTGCAAGTTTTATGTGCTATGTCTTAAATGGTATATAGGTAGTCGGCTATCTCTGGCTGATAACAGAATACTTCCTGAATGTAACATTGAAATAAGCATTTTCTGCAAAGCTGTCTCGAAAGCTGTTGAATGAATTGAAAAAATGAATTGAAATAGTAACATCTCCATCCAAAAGGAAATAAATGTTAATTTTTCCAGTTCAGTTTAGTTTTTGTTATGAGGCCACGTTTGTATGCAGATAAGGTTTATTTTTGTCCTGTTTGTGTTTCCACCATAGATAAGACATCTGATACAAATGCCATGAGGAAGTTGACATATAAACTTGTGCTACTGGGCAGCTAACGGTTTTAAGATGTCATGTTAATACAAATACACTAAATTCAGTCAGAATTACAATGTTGGCTACATTATGATTATAAAATGAGATATATTCCATTTTAACGGCCTAGCAGTATTAAATGAAATTTTAGCAATTATTGTGATAATTATTGTGTATGCTACACATTTTACATAAAAGCATGTTTCTCATGCATCATAATAAACTTAAATAGCCAGCAGTATTGAAACTTTAAGTAGCCTAGTTGATTTTTTTTGCAGCAATAGGAAAGCTATTTTGTCAGGTCTTCATTTAATTTGTCTAATGCTAATAACACAAGGTTGCTTCAATGTGAAAACAGCAACTGTGAGACCTTGACCGCCTAACATTAGGAAAACAAAACGTAATAAAAGCACACTGCCACCTGGTGTCTGTAAATACAACGACTGGGAAACTCAAAGTAAAAACTATCCTTCTCCATCCTTGAATGAACTCGGTATGTGTTTAACAGTTTGAGCTTGTAGACACAGACAAATAATTCCAGGAATGGGAAATTGAGAGACATAAAGACTACTCACGTCAGTTCCAGGAAAACAGATAAAGAGAGAAGCACTGCCATCTTGTGGCCATTAGTTGGTATCGCCTGCCTAAAGGGTTAGTTCATCCAAAAATGACAATTCTGTCATTAAAATACTCACTCTCATGTCGTTCCAACCCCATAATAACTAAAACTACGACTTTATGCAGCATTTGTATTGTCTTCCGGTTCTGTTGTCAATCCGCATGCTGATCATTTAAGACGCTGATGACGTGTTATCATTGCGCCCAAGCTTCGTTTGCAGTCTGAGGGAGATGCACACTGTAAACAAGGGAGTTGGGAGTTATTAACTGTTGGCAAACTAGTATTGTTTGAAGAATTTGACAAATTATTATTTTTACCTGGGTGCACTTTCCCAGCTGTTTCCTTGTGTACGCAAAGGCCGCTGGAACATTTATTAAACATGTAGAATACTTTCCAAAGCATTACATATAGTGTTATAAATTCAGACGTTTGTATTATATATTTATATATAAAACATAAGATTTTCTTTTAAAATCGATTGAACACGGAGCAGTTCTTCCTGTGAGACTGGAAAACCAGTGGATTAAAGCGGAGTAGGGGTGTAACCAAAGAACGTACGAACGATTCACTCGTTTTCTCGATGCATCGATTATAAATCCTGACGATGCAAATCCTGACTGTATTTTGAATTGTGAATCGTTTATTTACGTGAATAATCGATTTAAAAGGCTAAGAATCGAATTAATCGTGGTTTAGTGGTTTAAAATATAAGCTATAAACAGCCACAATAAGAACAACGCTGTTAGTTATTTTTGGTTGCTTTATTAAGTCAAGAATGTGATGAATCAAGAATGTTGACGTCCACTCATAGCCTACCCTTAAATCAAGTAGACAGTGATAAATGAAGAATGCAGACTTGACTTGACGTCTTCTGAATTATAAAATACTAACACTGATTTCTCAATACAGTGCTCGGACAATGTGGAGGAGATATCATATTGGCTCTTGGATACGTGTAGGATTGTCACTCATGCTGCATGCACACAAAAAAAAAAAGCTCAAAGTGGTCTGATAAACACAACAGCTCTGTGAAAAAGCACCGATCCTTCAATAAATACAAAAATAAAATTCTAGTTCATATTTACAACATTTACGACTTTTGGCATGTGGTTACAGAATTAATGTTTTCACCCAAAATGGCATAAGATGATCAAGGTTAAAAAAAATTCTTAGCAACCTTTTGGGCCATTCACACTCGTGTCAATCTGTGTTGTTTTTCCCATGTAAACAGTGTGACATATTGCTGCAATTCTTCTCGCTGTTTATTTAGATTCTTGCTCAAGTTTGAAGTAGTTTACATCTGATTTACATTTAGGGCCTATTCATTTTAGGAGGATATAAATATTCTTGAACACACAAATGACTGGCTATGATTTTTCAACAAGATCTGGAATGTTGAAAGATTTCCCCAAGCAGGTTTTGTAACCGGGTCCAGCTGGTCATGTGGATAATAGTCATCAGGATCTAATGTATACAATAATGATTCAAGAATAATGGAAGGATTACCCAACTGATCGGTTAAACCCCATAGAAGAAGGTCACGTGGATTTTCCACGCTGGACTTCTGAACAACACAAAAAATTCACAAATGTGACCGGCCCGGCACTTTTACACATTGTTCTTGGACAGATAACTATACATACTGCAATGCAATGGATATTTAAAGCAAGTTGACTTGAAAAGTTCTGACAAGAGGGACCAGATGTTGAAAAATCATTCCACAGATAAAAGAAACATTAAAGCTTGGTTTAAAGGGATTGTTCACTTTGAAATGAATTTTTAATAAGTTTTAGCTTACCTCAAGGGCATCCAAGATGTAAGTGCCTTTGATTTTTATATTTTAATTTTGATATTAAGAGATCACTTCCGGGGCTTTCCGGTGCTTGCACAGACCGAAGTGCCCGCGCCATCGTGACTGTGATTACAAGAGGTAAAAACGATATAAATACTGTTCGTTTTCTCACACAAACCGCTCGTTTCGTGTCTTCGGCGATCAATGTGTACTTACATTTACGAGTCATTAAATCATGTTTAATTTGGACTTCTCTGTGCATGCTCTTTGAGGTGGTGACCATAGACCTCCATTATATGACTGACAGACAAGAACGGTTTGACCTAAAAATATCAAAATTAAAACTGAGTAAATAAAGACACCTACATCTTGGATGCCCTTGAGGTAAGCTAAAACATAGCAAAAATTAATTTCAAAGTGAACTATCCCTTTAAGCTGGTCTCCTAGCCTGGTGAATGGTGTTAAGCAAGCTAGCTAGTCTGCCTATTGGGACCAAAGACTTGGCTATGATGTGTACTGATGTTCCCAGACCTCAAAAACCGCATCATACTGGAAAAATCGTACAGTTTAAATGAAGCTTAAACCACCAGATCTCCACAACAGAAAGCTTCTTGCAACCCTGCATTCATCCCATGTGTTTTTAAAGTAGCTAAATGTGCTCATCTTCAGAAAAAGCCTCGACCAGGCTCATTTTTCTTTCCGATCAGATGCCTTAAACAGATACGACATGAAAGATTGAGATCTGAGGTTATTTCCTGTAAAAATATTGTATATGCCAAAAGGGAGTGTAGAGGCCATAAAACCACTTCGAAAATATACTCACAAAATACCACAGGGATAAAGGACAGGAAATCTATCAGTCTCCTGGTTTTCGTTTCAGTCTTTGAAGCAGGAAGTCTTGTCTTCTTTTCTCAGCGAGGAGCTCTTGAATTCTTTTATTTTGCGTTCTCTCGCGGAACGGCACTCGCTTTTTGGGGACAAAGTGGTTGAGTGCGACCTCGTTCGGACTGGCAATCCTGTAGGGCACGTCGATGGAGTTGTTCTCCTTCTTGTCTTCTGACCGATGGAGACTAACTATGGCAGGAGGGCTTGTTGTTGCAGTAATGTTTGGCGGTAGGGTTGTCCGGATGTGTTCATTCTCAGGTGTGCTTGTGTACGGCGTAGTGGTTGACCAAGGCTCTGTTGACGATGAGATGTGATCCAAGAAGTGTTCAGCGGAGACGTCGGTCCAGGTTTCGTCCTCGTAGGAGTTGCCGCTGGTTTCCTCTTCGTAGTCGAGTATGCCCGGACGCTTCGTGTCCACGGTGACAGAACCGGTGGTGAATGTGACTGTGGTTCTCTGTTTTAGGGTCACTGGGTTCAGAGTGGTTGTGTGGCCCCAAGATGATGGGTTGGTGCTGATGTTTCTCCATCTGCTGACTGATGGTGTGATTGTTGTGCTGGGCTTCTGTGAGGTCATGTGGACACGCGATGTTGCAGTGGGAGTTATGTGTGGGGTAACGGTGGTGTAGATCCAGGGTCTGGTCATGTTGAGTTCGGAGGTGTGGTTGCCTTCATTGCAGGACTTGCAGCACATCTGCCTGTAGCCAATGTTGGAGCAGTACATACTGAGAACCTCCATTCGACAGATCACAGACTTGTCTCCTTTACAGCGGGGCCCTGATCAAATAAACCAGCAGAAGACTCACGTTAGTACAATAGAAAATGAAAATGTATTAAATATAACATAAAAATATTCACTACCAGTCAAAAGTTTTGGATCGGTAAGATTTTTAATGTTTTTAAAAGAAACCTCTTATGCTCACCAAGGCTGCATTTATTTGATTTAATGAAACGGTAATATGGTGAAATATTATCAGAATTAAAACATCTGTTTTCTATGTGAATATATAGTAAAGTGACGTTTTGATCAGAATTGATCTGAAATCTGAAAAAAAAAGTTTTTATAACATTAAACACGATGAATTAAATTGTTCAAAAGGACTGGAGTAATGATGCTGAAAATTGAGCTTTGCCATCACAAGAATAAATTACATTTTAATACATAGCTGAAAACAGTTATTTTAAATTGCCATAATATTTAACAATATTGATATTTTTCTCAATTTTTTTTCAAATAAATGCAGCCTTGGTGATCAGAAGAGACTTATTTTAATAAAATTATATATATATATATATAATTTTATTAAAATAAGTCTCTTCTGATCACTTAGGGCTGTCAAACGATTAATCGCATCCAAAATAAAAGTTTGTGTTTACATAATATTTGTGGGTGCAATGTGTATAATTATTTTTATATATATATAAATACACACATATGCATTTATATTTAAGAAAAAAATATTATTTATATATAAAATATTTACATATAATATAAATTATATTTAAATCTATATACAGTATATATGAAAATATTTCTTAAATATATACAAGCATGTGTGTGTATTTATATATATAAAATAATTATACACAGTGCACCTTTTATTTTGGATGCGATTAGTCGTTTGACAGCCCTAATATATATATACTGTATGTATGTATGTATGTGTGTGTGTGTGTGTGTATATATATATATATAAATATTAGTCAATACAAGATAAATAAAAAAAATAGGAGAAAATCAAACAAATTCAAAATATGTAATGTATTAAGAAAATATAATATAAACATAAAAATAATATAATAATAATGTAAACAAAAAAATAAAATAAGAAGATGAAAGATGCAGAACACCAGTAAATGAGGGGGAAAATTGCAAAGCAAATACAGTTAGTCGCACTGAGTAAAACAATTACAGTGCAAGAGCACATAATTCAGAAGGTTTAAGTATTCAATAATATATTAGTTGACCCTTTATTCCCATAAACACAGCTGACAAGAAACCACACGGTTACATAGAGACCTGTCAAATATAGAGCGTATACAAGACAACACATACAACTTTTCTAAGTACAATGTAAACCGCTTGGAAATGTCACACATTCACAGTTTAGTAAACATTTTGGTAAAACATCTCAACACCATCAAATCCATTGAAAAACTGACAATTTTGAGGATTATAGTTATAAAAAAAAAAAGGGAAAATGGCACATCCTGAATTACATTTAAACGATCACAAAACGTAACCGCACGTACTGTGGAATGAAAGAGCCATGACAAATAAGACCTACAGAGGGCAGCATTCAGCAGAGATCTGACTACAGGCCACATGCTGCCTTCTGATATCACTTTAAACAGTTTTAAACATGTGTCCAGAATAGATGTGAGGTGGTTTGAATATGTAATTCCAGAACTGTTGAAAACAAATGCTACCGTTAATGCTTTTTACTGTAAAGCTTGTATCGAAGTCTCGTGTGTTTAAACAAAGGAGGATTTTCAGCTTAGACCCGGTTATATTTCTTCCAGTTTCTCAAAGTACAAGTATTTCCATAAAAAAACAGGACCACACACACACACACACACACTATAATCCTTTAAAATATCATTGTAACTTTAAATACTCTTTTCATTATGATATATACTTTATGCATCTCAAATCATTACTTTCCAGGCAAGGAATCATGGCCTGTAAGGTCAAAATACATAGATAAATACAATATATTACTTTTATTACTGGTGTAAGAGATAACAGTCATTGAATATGTTATTAACGTTACTAAGTATGTTCAACATCATTTAATATATACACATAATCGCTGTATAATTGTAAAAAAGGCCTTTAGACATCGTCTGCATCGCTAAAGCTTTGTCTTTCCTCAGCCTCATAATAATGATCCAGCAATGAGAGACGGTGATATAACCCAAGATCTGCGGAGCAGCAACCGTCTACACACCCTTAGCTGTAAACATCCATATTATCTTTTCTTTAGCTGCCTCTTTTCAAAATCCAGTGGGCATGCAAACGTAAACTCGTGTCCCTTCAACCTTAAATAAGGCAAAAATGTCTGATGTGAGTGGAAACGTAATTACGCAGAAGCATGAGGTATTTTATCAGACCGATTTATAAAATAAAATGCGAGTGTTAAAGCGTGCACCGTCATCATGTCGAAAAATTGCTTTGAATGATTCCTTCTATATAGTCAGCTCTTCAAGAAAATATATACAAAAATACATGACATTTAACAGTCAAAATAAAGAACGATTATGGCTCA
This sequence comes from Pimephales promelas, assembly GCF_016745375.1. Next base: position 833,951 of record NW_024121433.1, on the reverse strand, counting down.
CAATGCCATTTTAGTGATATATTCTTTATGCTCATTTCGTATAAGTATTGAATTGATAAATTGACTGAAATGCACCAGTTTTTTTTTTTCAGTACTGGACCAACTCCCTCACACAGGAGTTTGTTTCATAGAGTTCGTTCCTGGAAGTCGTCACAACAGTCATATCCATTACCTGACGCAGCACAACTTCTCAAAACAAGGCCTCTTCCGCACTTCCAGGCCGTGTTTTGCCCTCAGCCCTGCAGAAGACCACGCACAGAGCGAACAAGGGCAGAGGAAAGAAACAGCCCGCAGAATTCCCTCGAACGAAGGAAATGTTAAGACTCTGAGAGGGACAGAGAAGCGCTCAAGGAAGAGTGTAACAGAGCCATAGTGTAAGAGAGAGAGGCAGGGTCCAGGAAAGAGCGGCCATGCAGCACACAGCAGGCTGAGGACTGGAGACGGGACGTTTACTTGAGGAGATCTTGGGCGCTGGGAACTCGGGGTCAGCTCTGGAGAGCCACTGGATGAGGAAGTTCCCTCTTTCATCTGGGAGTTGGGAGAGAGGATTTAAGAACAGGGTTATTGTGGCTTTAAAGGAGTCTTAAAGGGACACTCCACCCATTTGCATTAAAGGAGTAGGTCACTTTTAAAAACACTTTTGCTGATAATTTACTCACCCCCATGTCATCCAAGATGTTCATGTCTTTCTTTCTTCAGTCGAAAAGAAATGAAGGTTTTTGATAAAAAAAATTCCAGGATTTTTCTCCATATAATGGAATTTACTGGTAACCAAGCGGTTCAAGGTCCAAAAGACAGTTTCAGTGCAAACTGCAAACTGTTTAAAGGGCTTTAAACGATTCCAGACGATGAATAAGGGCCTTATCAAGCGAAACGATCGCTCATTTAAAAAATTTCATTTAAATTATGTTCTGTGATGCGCGTTCGTGACTCTCCTGTTCGAACTCGTTTATCAAAATGAACGAATCTTTTCCCGAGTCAATTCGTTCATTGAATGAACCAAATGACACGAAAAAAGATTCGTTAATTTTGATAAACGAGTTTGAACAGGAGAGTCACGAACGCGCATCAAAGAACAGAGCAAGGTGAGCATTTGAGCTTATAAAACGTAAACTTTGTTATTTTTTTTAAAAAATGAGTGATCGTTTCACTTGATAAGACCCTTATTCATTGTCTGGAATCATTTAAAGCCTTTTGAACAGTTTGCAGTTTGCACTGAAAGTGTCTTTTGGACCTTGAACCGTTTGGTTCCCACTGAAGTCCATTATATGGAGAAAAATCCTGGAATGTTTTCATCAAAAACCTTAATTTCTTTTCGACTGAAGAAAGAAAGACATGGACATCTTGGATGACATGGGGGTGAGTAAATTATCAGCAATTTTTTTTTTTTTTTAAAGTGAACCATTCCTTAGATTTCCATTGTTAGAAATCCAGTTATGCTATTGAATGGCCTTGACGCTCTTACGTCGTCATATTATATTAGCGCGCATTATCTGATTTCATTGTGCGAAATGATTTCTACATTGATGGGCGGAGTAGTGGGAGTGGCCTGCGGAGCTGAGCATTGCAATGTACTATGGGGATTGTAGTCTAAAATCCACAAGCACTAAAAAGTCATTTTCTGCCTTTTATCTGTCAAGAAGGACCCAAATTAGAAATTTATGATACTATTCTCCTAAATATATGACCCACATTCAATATATATTCATGTCTCCACTGGTGGAATTACCCTTTAAGGGAATCCCGAGGAGCTGTATGGACACTCACTTGAACACGGTGTCAGAAGACATGGTCTGATGTTCTCAGGTTTGGTGTCCATGCAGATGCCGATGGCATTATCAGGAGTGCTGCACATGACCTGGCGCTCTTGAGTCCCATTACCACAGGTCACTGAGCACTGCACATACATACACAGCAGAATGTGACAATAATACTGATTAACTTATAAACAGACTGTGTCATGTTAAAAATTTTGAGAATAAAGTCTTGACATTACGAGAATGCTTGTTTTGGGAATGTTTTGAGAATAAGGATGTTAAAGTACATTAGGATATAAAAGTAATCTATCATATTTTTATTGTAAAATCAAAATTACAAGGGGAAAAAAAGAATCACAGCATAAAAGTAAAAGTAACCTCAAAAGGGACAGGGACACCCTTAAAAATATACCAACAAATGGGCTTTCTTTCTTCTGTGGAACATAATAGACTTTTTAAGGAATGTGTTTTTAAGAAACACATAATTTTCTCTAATTTGTGAGAAAACGCTTCACCCCCCCCAAAAACAATCAATTTTCAGTGTTTCCGTGTTTTCAGTGTTATATGGTAGGGGGCGCTTTAACATCTCCTGAAAGAGCACTGAATATCCTGATCAAAACACAGGCGAAGAAGATGCAGAATCAAGCAATATTATATGTAATCATATGCATAAAATAATGCGATCAAGAGTTATTGCAATGGAAGTCAAAGGTGACCACTAAACAAATTTTTAAATGCGACAAATTAATAACTTTAAGCATTAGATGGTGACAAATATATGGGAAAAGAGCATGTACAATTAAGTATCCAATAGTTTTTTTCTATGATAAATGAAAAACTCGCCTGAGACCAAGGTCCAGTTCTCCACTGTGCGGGGCATAGGTGACGATTGCAGGGTCGTCGTCCTTCAGGCCGGTCGTCGTTGCAATATTTGGCGTTGATGGCTTTGTATGAACCGTCCAGTTCAGGTCTCACACAGCGCACAGGTCGAGTCTGAGAACCGGTCTTACCACATGACTTACTGCACTCCTCCCATTCTCCTGTCACCCAGCTGATATACACAATACACATTTAAAAAATGTCCACAAACCCCCATATCCTCACACCATCATCTGTCACGCAATTGTATGATATTGGTTTGAAAACTACCACATGGTGAACCTCATTAGCTTACATTGGTTCTGAGCACTCCTTCTGGTTGCAAGCTCGACTGATGGCACGGGGTTTGGGTATGTTGGCGCAGAGTGTGCGGTGTACCATTTTGCCATCCGACTTCCTCCGGCATCCAAAACGTGTGTATTGTTTCCCTGCAAGCCAGACAAATAGACAAAATGCCACAATACAAGCTGTTGTCTTGTTTGGTTGATCCAAGTTTCAATCATAGCTTGTGTCTGTCAGGATTGTGCCCCGCCCCCGTTCATACGTGAACTGAGAATTGGATTATTTGATCAATTATCCTCAATTTGAATTTGAAGCGAGGTACCAAACAGAATACAGAATTGTAATTCAAACAGGAAGTAAAATTAAATAACAAACAATCAATGCTTTTACTTTTCAGTATGAATTAAACACAAATATGTTATCATATACGATAATACTTTACTAATACTTTATTTTGCTACAAAAAATTAATTTTACAAAAAAAATATTGTTAAATTATTTATATTAATCAAAATCATGGTTTTTACAATAATATTAACATGGTTAATAATATAAATGTTTTTTTTGAGCAGCAAATCAGCATATTAGAGTGATTTCTGAAGGACCAGTGACACTAAAGACTGGAAAAATTATGATCTTTGGTATCACAAGAATAAATATATAAAAAAAGTCAAATATAATTAAATAGATTTTTATTTATTTATTATTTTGTTCATTTTTGAATGAATTTTTACATGAGATAATGTTATTTCAAAAAAATATACCAACCCCAAACTTTTGAACAGTTTTGTACATAAAACGTTTTAATTCGTTTGAATTGCCACCATTTCAAAAACTAAATTCTAATCCAAAATAATGTGGGACATTGTCAATTCAATTTCAATTGTAAGACTATTGAAAGTGAATTGAAAATGAGAAATATTCTTCTATATTGCTGTGTACCTCCGCCACATGGCTTGGAACAGTGCGACCACTTCCTGAGAGCCCACTCGAAGTAAATTGTGTCGTCCTGAGGCAGGGTGTTCTCCATTGATGAGAGCGGGTCTTCAGGCAGGATGTATTTGTATGAAAGGGTGACTTTAGAAATGCTCTGAGACTGAACCTGGAGAAGATGTTTGATATTGGAGAATGTTACTTTTATAAAATACATTCTATTGACTAGCCTTATTGCTATCATGTGATTTAACCTTAAAGGGATACTCCACTTTTTTTGGAAACAGGCTCATTTTACAACTCCCCCAGAGTTAAACAGTTGAGTTTTACCGTTTTCAAATGTATTCAGCCGATTTTCTGATATTTAGAAGAATATCAGTAACCAGACAGTTTCTGGTCTCATTGACTTCCATAGTATATTTTTTTTTCCTACGAGACCAGAAACTGTCTGGTTACTGATATTCTTCTAAATATCAGAAAATCAGCTGAATGGATTCGAAAACGGTAAAACCTAACTATTTAACTCTGGGGGAGTTGTAAAATGAGCCCATTTCCAAAAAAAGTGGAGTATCCATTTAAGCCTAGTTAAGCCTATAGTCTTTCTTTAATAATTACATAACACAATACTTGTACTTTTACTACTTAAGTAGTGAATTTCAAAATAAACTACTTGCAATACTACTTTAGTACTTCTGCTTAAGTGTGGTGCTTAAAGAGCACTTCAACTTCTACTCAAGTCACTTTTTTGATAGAGCACTTGTACTTTTACTCAAGTCCAGGTGTCTAGTACCTTATACATCTCTGCCTTCATGCCATGAGGGTGAGTAAATTATGAATGTAATGCATGTAATTAAATGAAATTAATTATGAATGTCAATGATTTTAATTTCTGGGTGAAATGCACTAATAGATCTAGTGCCCTTACTATCCCTGAACTCTTCCTTTAGACTTAGTTCTGGATTTATAGTAATAGTCATTTTGGATATAATGCTCATTCTCACCATTATGAGAACTCCATATTTGAGTGGTCCGGTGGTCTGGACCGTCTCCATGTCATCGTTGTTAGCATACTCCCACGCCACGCCTTTCTCGATTACTGTGCGTGACTCAGGAAAATCGCCCTCGTCGTTCAGAAAGATGTGATCTGTGGCCTGGTTCTTCACCGCTAGCAGAGGACAATTTAACATTAGGACAATCTCATCTCCATGCAGTCCAATTTATGCACCCAGTGAGAAAAAAACAAGGATCAGTCTTCATCAAGGGGATTTTATATGCGTTCCTTGTACCTATAAATCACAATTTTGGAAGGCATTACTTCAAAGTAGCCAAGGTGCTTCACAGCTCTCAGCTCCTAATGTTATCAGTGCCAGGAGGAGTCCAAACCTCTCCATCAATAACAAACAGTGGGAGGCCAGACACTTGCACTATGAGGGCCAGTGTCGGAGTAATTAATCACGCTGCCGTTTACTGAGAATGAGCTTCTACCTAGAATATGTGGAGTTCCTTTGAATTCACGGATCTGTATGTGGCGTGCTCCTCTAGGAATCTCCAGGATCTTCAGAAAACCTAAGAATGAAATTCACAAAAGCTAAAATGAGATTTGGAAATGAAAAGATTTCCTGATTATGATGAAATTCTTTGAGTGACAGAAGCTCACCTGGTTTCCTTGTGCTGCGGGTGAAGTTTCCTTTGACTATCTTGCAGGTGGAGTTGTCTCCTCCACACACGCCACACTTATCGTCCTCCAGCTCCGAGGCTATAACATTGTCACAGCCCACTTTCTGTGCAGAGAGCAGGGTTTAAAACAACCAAGAATATATAGAGAGATGTAGGTCCAACTTAGGTGCTGACTACACACTACTGCGTTTTCGTTTAAAAACGGAGAATCAAAACGAATACGACCAGCGTTTTATCTGCGTATTAGAATTGATCTCCGTCCACATTAAAACAACCCTTTGCTTTTGTGTTAAAGGCTAAGACAACGTACATTAGCTCTAAATCCCAACTCAAACCAGTACTCCTATTTGCCAATAAAACCAATAAACGTCAATAAAGTTAAGTAGGAAACGATCTTGAGCACACAACTGAATGGAAACAATCACAGATCCTCTCTTTCCCTTACTGAGTGCCAGTGCCAGAAGAAATTCAAAGCCATCCTTTCACAGACATTCACATCCCTCTCAGATTATAAAGCAATAAATATCGGAATGCACTTTTTATCTTTTAATTCAAGTAGCAAAACATTGAAATCTAAGCATGTACTTCATCAATCTACCCTACCCACAGTACATCGCCGTCATGTATTCCACCAATAACAGAACAAGCTACCGTAAAAACAAACCATTCTGTTCTAGCTCTTCACTTTAACTGGCAATGAGGAGTGGAAAGGCCTCAGAAAGCGGATTATATAAGACCTGATATTATTCATTTTATGGCATTTTGGAGGATGGTTTGTGTGTGTGTTTGAATAACCTTTACCTCACACTCCCCACGCACACACACGCTGTAAGGGTCTTTGTAGGAACAGCGTGTGCCGTCATGCACCATTCTCTTCATGGGCACCACGTCTCCGGTCTCTTTTGACTGGCAGTATAGTTGACATCTCTCGTCAGCTGTCCAAAAAAACAAAACAAAAGCAGACCACGGACAAATTCATACAATTTATTTTTGTAGCTATTTGTATGCGAGGTGCAGTTTGAGCACATTTATATTTTTGACACTGAAATTACTAATAAATAGGGCTGTCAAACGATTAATCGCGATTAATAAAATAAAAGTTTGTGTTTAAATAATATGTGTGGGTGCACTGTGTGTAATTATTTTATATACATATAAATACACACACATGCTTGTATATAATTAAGAAATATTTTCATGTATATATATTTATATATAATTTATATTATATATAAATATCAATATTTTATATATACATTTTTTTTTTCATAAATAAACATACATGTGTGTGTATTTATATATATATATAAAATAATTATACACAGTGCACCCACATATATTACGTAAACACAAACTTTTATTTTGGATGCGATTAATCGCAATTAATCGTTTGACAGCCTTACTATTAATAAGCATTAAATGTGCAGTAAGTGATATCTGAGAAAGGCTGTTGATATTTGAAATCACCACAACATGCCCTACACCCAAAAGGTCCACACCACTATCTTGATAGCTCAACCCCCAATTTCACAAACACAGGCCAGTTAAAACAGCTTTGCTATCACAGGAATAAATTACATAGATTTAATAAGAATACCAGTGATATTGCGGTGTATGTGTCCTAAATGAAGGTGTCTGCTACATGAATAATCATAAATAATAACAACGGTTTTGCAACCACTGCAACATTGTTCATACTGTGTACAGAAAGCAAGACTGCTTATTCCTCTCAGCAGTAGAAGAGGACACTGGAGTGGTTATTAGCTGGATAGTACCTGCATTCCTTTTACTGTAGCAGTAATTCAGCCCCAGTGGATAACTGGAGATGCCATTGCTGCTTAATCACATTTCCATGTGCCTTTCTTTCAACTGCTGCTGTCCAATGCTTGGCTGATGCCCGTCTCAGTGACTGGGCCAAACCTTTGGCGAATGTATCCAAGCAGCTAAGACTAACTCTCCAGTTGAGTAAAAACCCTATTACTCTTTCTAAATTCTTAATGTTGACATTACCAAATAAATACATAAATAATGAGACCATAATCCTGAAGGAGAGAAAAAAAATTCCCAGAAAGGAGTTTTGGTTTTGTCTTTTCCATTAATTTAATTTCCATTCTCTTTGTTCCTTTTCTGCATTGAGGTTTTAATGGCACAGCATAAAAGAAAATATCTCTTTAACACTTCACAATTAGGTCTAATGTGTTAAAGGGATTGTTCACTTTGAAATACATTTTTGGTATTTTAGCTTACCTCAAGGGCATTCAAGATGTAGGTGTCTTTGTTTCTGCAGTAGTTTCAATTTTGATATTTTTAGGTCAAACCGTTCGTGTCTGTCAGTCATATAATGGAGGTCTATGGTCACCACCTCAAAGAGCATGCACAGAGAAGGCCAAATTAAACATGATTTAATGACTCGTAAATGTAAGTACACTTTGATGGCCTAAGACAACAGTATTTATATCATTTTTACCTCTTGTAACCACATACACAAAGCGCCTGCGCCCTCAGATCACTTGGACGTGGCTGTGGTTACAAGAGGTAAAAACGATATAAATACTGTTCGTTTTCTCACACAAACCGCTCGTTTTGTGTCTTAGGCCATCAGTGTGTACTTACATTTACGAGTCATTAAATCATGTTTAATTTGGACTTCTCTGTGCATGCTCTTTGAGGTGGTGACCATAGATCTCCATTATATGACTGACAGACACGAACGGTTTGACCTAAAAATATCAAAACTGAAACTACTGTGGAAACAAAGACACCTACATCTTGGATGCCCTTGAGGTAAGCTAAAACATAGCAAAAAATAATTTCAAAGTGAACAATCCATTTAACATTAGTTAATGCATTGACTAACATGAACATTTTTACAGCATTTAACCTTTGTTAATGTTAGTATACATGTTTGTACATTAACAGATCCAACTTTTGATCTTAAAAAAATGTACTAGTGTAACCAGTCCGACTGACTTGCCCTGAGCGGGAATCGAACCTTGATATCTGGCGTGGGAGGTGGGAAGCTAAAGACCACGGCCTCTAACATCAGTCGCTAAAACCTTCCCGATATCTCAAAATGCAGAAGCGTAAAGTTAGAATACAAAATTGGTTCGAAATGCCACATAATAACACAGATTACAGGGGCGAGGGAAAGCATTCACAGAAAACGTAGCTGTGTGACTATTTAAAAAAGCACATTCCTTTGAACGAAAGACGAACATGGACCAAAACACATGGCGAACATCAGGAAGCATTCAAATGAAACTATAACAGGTGAGTGTGCCAATGTCTTTTTCACCTCCAACGAAAGTGGAAAAAGATTTGGGCATTAATGACACTAAATAAATAGTTTTGACTCACGCTCAGGGTGCTCGTAGGGCAGCCAGTGGTGTTTGGTGTCTTCATGCTCAAAGTGGGGGTTCCACATCTTGCACTGCTCCTCTCTGAAGTCAGCCAAGGCCTTTGCACACTCCTCCGTGTTACAGAGCTGGAACTCATAGTTGTTTCCATAACAAGTGCGCCCACCATTGGCCGGACTAAAACACAGAACAGGTCTGTTCAAGTCAACAGACGAGAAAGGTGATGGGACGCTCAATCTGAAGACACTCACATTGGGTTGTTACACTCTCGAGTGCGGAACCGTACTCCACCGCCACAGGTCCGAGAACAGGAACCGAACTTGGTCCACTGACCCCAATGGCCATCCTGCCTAAGAATGTCTGGTGTCAGCTTGATACAGTGACCCTTAAAACAGTGCTAGAGAAATAGAGAGAAGAAATAGTAAAAGATAAAAGTGGGATCTGTTATTTTGGTTCTGAGGGTCTACAGGTCCAACCTTTCCTGTTGCACACGTGGTCCCGTCGATGGGAGGGCCCTTCTTGGTCTTGCAGAAGAAAGGGTTCTCGGGGTGGCTGCACCACAACTGCTTGCAAGGATCGTAGGTGCTGTACTAAAAGAAACAGTCATGCTCTCATTCATACACGTAGCCTGTGAAAGCTAAAGCTCGTGAGACGAGCTCAGATCACATGGTTGTATGGTGCATGGATATAGGAAAGTGACAGAGGACTTGTGTTTTTTAAATGTTTTTTTTAGTTTACTTGTTTACAGGTGAATTCCCTGCTTGCACCTGCTTGAACAATGGTACTTCTTAATATAAGATGATAAACATATAAGTGGAGTACAAGAGTCTAGAAATGTTTCTATTTTGCATTATTTTTTGGTACTTTATTACTTTTTGATATCTTTTTTTTACTTCTCATAACAGGAAACCATTAATGACAATATGCAAAGTGTGGACAAGTCATACACAGGGAAATGGAATATACATCTACAAATGAGAAATACATCTACGGGAACCTTGTTAAAGGATTAGTTCATTCGTTCTAAAATGAACAACTCTTTTTTCGAGTCATTTCGTTCATTCGAGTCATTTCGTTCATGAACGAGTTCGAACAGGAGAGTCAGTACAGAGCATTTGAGCTTATAAAACTTAAACTTTGTTATTTATTTATTAAATGAGCGATCGTTTCGCTAGATTAGACCCTTATTCATCGTCTGGAATCGTTTAAAGCCTTTTGAACAGTTTGCAGCAGTTTGCACTGAAACTGTCTTTTGGACTTTGAACCGCTTGGTTCCCATTGAAGTCCATTATATGGAGAAAAATCCTGGAATGTTTTCATCAAAAGCCTTACTTTCTTTTCAACTGAAGAAAGAAAGATATGGACATCTTGGATGACATGGGGGTGAGTAAATGATCAGCAAAAGCTTTTTGAAAAGTGAACTACTCCTTTAAGGGTTTGCAACGACATGAGGGTGAGTAATTAATGAGAGAATTTTCATTTTTGGGTGAACAAACCCTTTAAATATTCCTTCTGTATTTTATCTCATGGCTTTTCACAATTTGAAACATAAAAAAAAGTATTTATTTGATGGTTTAAAATAAATGAAAACGAACATCGCACATTTTCAACCTATCTCTTATCTTAACTTTTTGGACTCCACTGTACACTGCATTGCCAGATTCACTAACTATTAGTGTTGTCACGGTACCAAAATTTTAGTATTCGGTACCAATACCAGTAAAAATTCACGGTTCTCGGTACCAATTTCGGTACCAAAGCTTAGTTTAAATTTGCATATATTTAAGTGTTTATCACGGTTACAAGTATGGGAACTGTACATTTGTATTATAAACACTTTAGAAAAAGATTAGATAAAATGACCTAAAATAAACAATAGTATACACTAACACATTTTTAAAGTTGTTTGTAAAGTTTTAATCCGTTAACATTTATTTAATGCACAATGAATGAAGTGAACAAACATGAACAATCAAGTGTTTGTATTAAATATCATTTACAAACATTAATTAATGTTGTAAAAATATATTGTTCACTCAATGTGTTGATGTGAACTAAGTAATGT
>NW_024121433.1:147771-222502 GCF_016745375.1 Pimephales promelas | reverse complement strand
ATATATTATGGATTCAATCCTGGTGGTATAACATGAAACATTACACTCCCAAACTTCCTACTTTCAGCATACTCTGGGAAACGATGGAGAAATATTGGTACAAATCCACAGATCTGCATGATAATATAAACAGCTAAGTGAGTGCTGCAGGTTTTAATGGCTTTGCTGTTGGTTGCTTTGCTTTTGTTTTTTATACATACTATTGCTATTCTGAGATATGTCAATAACACCCAACCCAATGAGGAGGTGAGTAAAACCACAGTAAAAGTTAATCCATATATATTATTGATCATTGTGCTTTCACAGGACAGTTTAAATAGTGAAGCGTTGTCACAAGAGTAGTTTGAAATGAATGATCTACAGTGAGACAGACGCACACTGAGCCGATCAAAACTGACACCGGACTACACTGCAGCAACCCAGGCTCCTGCCGACAGTTTAACTATCTTTTATTGCTCATTATAGTTGGGTATCGCAATGGATTGCAATAGCCACATATCTGTCAAAGGCCATGATCATTAGAATAGTATTGGATGTTGTTCCATATAAATGTGTAAAAAATGCTTGGAAAACACACTCCACATATGTGATGTGCCGCTCAGAGGGGTCTGTTAATAAGTCTTTCAGTAAACGTGGTATGACGACAGTTGATCCCATTATATCACTCACTGGCAAGTGACAGAAGAGAATGTGCATTGGCTGGTGTAAACTTTTTTCTGCTGAGATCTGAATCAAAATCCAAATGTTAGACACCATCACAAAGACATAAGCTATCAACAGAAAAATGAACATGAGCTTGTTGGACTGTGGTTGCAGTCCTCCCAGTAAGAGTACACTGTATCTGAATGTCAGGTTATCCATTTGTGACCTAAAGAAAAAATACAAATTTGTAACAAAAGTTCTATATAATATGACTACATCTGAAATATTCTTAACTTACCAAGGACAATGAGCGATAGATACACACTTGTCTCGTCACTTCATATGCAGAGTCATCTAATCTATTAACCAGTGTTACTGAGTTATCATTTATTATGAAGAGCACAATCTGCTTGTCTCAGGATAGATTTAGGTTGGCTTGACCATTTTATTTATACGTCACCACAACTTAAGTCTTGTCGTCATACCCCAAGAGTGAAAGCACAATTTTAGCTCTCTTTTCTGCGATTGAGACACTACTTGCCAGGGGTGTGTTTCCCTATGGGGTTGAGGTCTGGAGGCCAGGCTCTTGAAATGCTTTTCATGGAGCCACTCCTTCGTTGCGTGGGCAGTGTGTTTGGGATCATTGTCATCCTGGAAGATCCAGCCATGTTTTATCTTCAAGGCTCTTGCTGATGGAAGGTGGTTTTGGCTTAAAATTTCATGATGCATGGCCCCGTTCATTCTTCCCTCAACACAGTTTTTACCAAAAAGTTCTATTTTGATTTCATCTGACCACATGATATTCTCCCAATCCTCTTCTGGATCATCCAAATGCTCTCTGGCAAACTTCAGACGGGCCCGGGCTACTTATTTTTCACCATAATTTACAAATAAATTCTTTAAAAATCCTACGATGTGATTTCCTGGATTTTTTTTCTTCTCATTTTGTCTCTCATAGTTGAAGTGTACCTATGATGAAATTACAGACCTCTCTCATTATTCTAAGTAGGAGAACTTGCACAATCAGTGGCTGACTAACTACTTTTTGGCCCCACTGTACATTAATTATATATACCCTATCCCTTCAGCTTCCCACCATAACAGACAAAGAGCTGGTCTGAGGTCCTGAAACACGTTCTGTCTACATAGGCGTGGAGGTCGCGAACTGGACAGCGCTTGCAGGTTCACCACCTGGTCCCTGAAGGTAGTTGTTGGAACATATGGCACCTATCCTGATCAGGAGTCTCTGGATCATGCGAGAGTAGGCCGGCCCCAATTCGTTAACGGAGAATATGTGCAGGTCCCCTACCCCCTTGATTGAGGCCAATGCAACCAGAAGCGCCGGAGTCTCAGGAGGGCGCCTTCGGCGGTGGGCAGACTGAGGGATCTAAGCGGACGGCGTGGCCTTTGGGGCAGAATAAACCTCAGTCTGCTCATGGCCGGTTGAAAACCGTTGGGCAAAGCACTCAACCGCATCGCCTGAGAAGCCGACCTGGGATATGGGTTTGTCAACCAGAAGGGTCCGCCTGATATCCTGCACATTGGACAGGTTCAGGGACAGAATGGTGGGCATCACCTGATCCAGGGAGCGTACTGACACTTTCGTCGCTCGGAGAGCAAGGTCAATGGCGGCGCACCGCTCAGTCCCGCCGTTGTGCATGTCCGTGAGCATCTGGGTCGGGTAGACAAGCAGAATGGCCAGAGAGGCGGCTGCCTGTCCTGTAGCACTATAGCAGGGATGTCAAACTCAGTTCCTGGAAGGCCACAGCCCTACAGAGTTTAGTTCCAACCCTGCTTCAACACACATACTTGAGTTTTCAAATGAGCCTGAAGGACTTGATTAGCTGATCAGGTGTGTTTAATTAGGGTTAAAGCTAAACTCTGCAGGGTTGTGGCCCTCCAGGAACTGAGTTTGACACCATAGCATTTCGCCACAAGTGTTGATGAAAAACTACAGGCTTTAGACGCCGAGAAGAAGCACTCTGACACAGTAGCATCGCGACAAAGCGTTCAACCCAAGGGGACCCCAGTGTACCCATGGGCAGCGGCCCCGTCGAGGGAAGGAAGGGCGAAGGAGATCAACGAGGGATCACTGGAAGACATGGGGGTCTTTTGAAGATTTCAAGCTCTCCTGATGCACATCCAGTAAAGAAGGTATTGGAGTGGACGCTGAGAGGAGTCAGCCGCCACACACCAAAAAACAATCGTCTAGCAGCGAGCGCTCAGGACAGGGTGAAAGGTTCCACTCTAGTCCGATGCTCGCAGCAGCCCGGGAGAGCAGGATCTGACTCGACAAATGCCATATGCACACCGAAAGTGGCAGCACTATCTTATCTTCACTTCCTGAAGATTGTAGCCCGCCCTGTAATGCTGCAATGGACAACAGATCCGATTCTGGAGCGCCAAGGGAAACCCGCGAGACATCCGAAAATAGACCTGGGGAATCCCCTGAACACTCACAGGTTGAATCACTGAAGAAGGGGACGTGGTCCATGGACAGACAGTCGGCGGTTTGTTCCACACTCACACCCTCAGGTCACCCTGGCCAACAGCTGAAGTAGCACCTCACGTGGAGAGTGTTAGATCGGGGTGTGGATGAGGGGACTTTCTCTCTATCTAACAAGATAATTGAGTCTCGAACGTAATGATGCGATGATCACGTTCCCGGCGGGGAGAACGTGAGTCATCCACAAACGCTGCTCTAGCATGATCAAGCCCAAGCACGCAGAGCAGAGAATGTGCCCATCAAAATCTGAAATGAGTCGTCCACAACCAGAATGTCTTTAAAAAGACGTGCCGCGTGCAAGCTCTTTTGTGAGAGGAGAAAAAAACTCTGCGATGTTGAAGCGAGAAACAAGGAGAAACACACTCTGTAGCTGTCACATATATTGAGTTTTCTTGCTGAATATTCATCTTTTGAAAGTTTTGTTTTGTTTTATAAATGTTGTGTAGTACTCTTTTGGGAATTGTTTTGATCAGAATATGTCCCCTAATGTCTCCTGAATCCTGATTAGAAGGCAGGAGCCGTTACACTCACTAGCATATCACTGCACAGACCAGCAATGTGAGCTGCAGATTGCCGTCACACCAACACAACAGCCCGTCTCGTAGAGCGAAGTCAGAAATGGTTGTGGAGTGAAGAGATACTCTTGGCTCCAAAGCGAAAACATATCTGCATGATGCCGGCATCCTCCTTTATACCCACGAGGTAAGGCGGATATACGCTATGCAAATTCTGCAGACCCATGGCATTTTCTTTACCATTGGCTCATTTTTTTATGCGCTTTCTAAGCGAAACCCCATTTGTCGTCATCTGATGGAACTCAGAGTGACTAACGAAAGGGAACGTCCAGTGTAACTGCCGCAATTTGATCTTCTAGTAATAAAGAACTCATCGTGGAAAAACACTCTGTATTTTTGGATTTCCATTGCATTTTTATTGATAAAAAGTTAAATAAATTAAATACATTTTAATATAAATATTAATGATTAATCGATAGTCGAATGAATGAGTGTCACGTCTCACTTGTTTTCTTCAAACCGGAAGACACGGCCACTTCTGGCCTCACGGGACGTAGGAAACTTGTGGATACAAGTCCTCGGTTCACTTTCACTAGCCTGGAACTCCACCCACAACATTTTTTGGTCGGGAAGTTCGGTATGGACTCGATCCATTGAGGAGTAATTATGATCAGGCAAATAACGTTCGGGTCAATCAAATTGCCAGGGCGGGCTTTATACGATGATGGACAAGTGATCTTCAGGGACTTCCTACTTACTTACTTACTTACTTACGCCTACCGCCCAACTTTGGGCATAGGCCACGAACAAGGTCTCTCCAGTCATCCCGATCCTGGGCCAACTTCTCTAGCTGTCTCCATGTGTGGCCAGACCTCTTCACATCTGCATCAAGGTCACGGCGCCAGCTATTCCTTGGCCTGCCTCTCTTCCTTTTCCCTTGTGGGTTCCAGAAGAGGGCATGTCTTACAATGCTTGATGCAGGCTTGCGAAGGGTATGGCCAACCCATCTCCAACACCTTTGGAGGATCTCTTCCTCCATTCTGATTCGGCAAAAGTGCAACTTATCAGCTGGCTCTGACAGTCGCTAAGAAGATGGGACGTAATGAACAGCCTGTGGTCGATGTGGTTTCTCCTTTGGTGGCACTCATGGAGGAGTAAGTAAAAGAAGCAACACTTGTTATTTAACTTCTAAAATAAGTAAGTTCTGTAGTTGACAACTGAATGCAAAGTAGTTGACTTATTGCGTTGCTCTGATTGGTTGGTTTACCGACTATCCAATTGAATGCAGAGTTTGTTTTTTTTCCTGTTTCGGTTGAGACATGCCTTATAATCAAAGCCCTATGGAGCAGACTTCTGATAAGAATATGAGTATGATGAAGTCTACACTTTCACAATAAAAGTTCCGATCTCACAGACACAAATAATGTGCTATATTCCAACATATTATTTCTCTATTAAAATGATCAAATTAAAGCAAATAATTGTTTTCACCCAGATTCACAAAATGGACATACTTTAGGGTGCCTGATCACTATCCACTTTAACACTATAGGAAAACATAAGAGTGACTACACAATAACAGGATTTTCTTTTTCTGAATGAAATATTACTTTAATATTTTGACCTATATCACACAAAGATATAAACCAGATCTGATGACAGTGCATGTGTGTCTTTACACACCTACATTGTGGTTATAACTTCATTAAATGAGCAGTTATTGATAATTAGAGAAGCACTGGGACATTTGCAATAACCCTTTGTGAATCACTCACACCACCAATGACCAGAACGTAATTGAATTACAGCAGTGAAGGGGCCAGTACATTTGAACTACTAGTCTCATAGGCATCAGACATTAGTTTCTGTGTTTTTCATAGTTTATCTTCACCTCCCTTTGCTTTAAGACAATGCAAAGTGCATTTGTGCATACCACTCTATTCAGGGTATAAAGCTTTCAAATCTCTTTTTATGTATTATCAATTATTCCGTGTTGAAGACAATGTTTCATAATGAAAAATCAAAAAAAGGCCTATATTCAAGTGTTGCGTAATTTCTTTAGAAACTGATTGAGCTGTTTTGGACAGGAAATAATAACAAACTACCCCATTATGAATTTGTCATGAGCGATCTGGAATGTCTCGGGACATCATTATCGGCTCGCTTCATTGGAAGATTTGTGTGATAAACAGTTATTAGCTTGTGAATTAGCTCACAAGGGATTAATTATTATTTGACATTTAAATGTGTCCCTTAAAAGCAAAATATTTTAGAACTCATTAATGGAAATGCAACAGTTTAATTGCCCCTCTGTGGATAATACCACTATTGTCTAATTAACACAGATGTGGCCAGAGAGCTGGTGTTCTGACGATTCATGCTACCCATCGAGATTTGCTACTTACCGGTTATGCGCATGTGCAGACTCAGTTTTTTTTTTACAAAAGGTACATTTTCCTGTTATAATGTATAATTTCCCTTTTAAAAAAATGCTTACTACCATATGAATATTTGTACCGTCAGCCAGCTGAAAAAGAATAACTGAAGGTTTCAGTTACTATGAGGAAAGGTGTACTTTAACAAGTCAAAGATGAATATTTTATGATAATTTTTACTTTTCACACCGTTTTAAAAATAAAAACAGTAGTCTACAGTATACAGTAGCTACTCATAACTTAGAATTGTATTATAATTGTATTTCATATGACTTTAATCGGCATTCTGTGATCAATTCGCGCTACGGTAGCATTTTTCGACAAGGCAGCAAAAATCGACAGAACACCGGCTCTAGCCCTATCTAGCGGTTTTCCAAGTTTACCCGCCCCCAATGTGGGGCCTTTCCTTCACAATTTCGAGGTAATTTCTCGCAACTTCAAGGGTTATCCTATCCTAGGGCGTCATCTAATTGACGCTTTACCTTTAGCGTGTTAGATGACACGGGTAGGTTTAGGTCTGGGGTAGGTGTTGGGGTTAGACCACTAGGATAGCATCATCTAACTGACGCTAACGGGTGCCTAAAGCGTCGGATGTTGACGCATGGTCAAAAGCACCAGTTAGATGATGCCTTGGGATGAGAACGGGCTGTCAACTCGCCATGTTTACGTCTTCTTGTTTACTTCCGGTCTGGCACATATAAGAAGTTCCTTTACTCAAAAGACCAAGATTCCTTGCGAATAGAACGTGCACAGAACACAAATCAATGTTCCTTTTGATGGGGATATGCCGATGCGTGTTTACATGACCAAGAATTCGGGTTAGAAAAGAAGTACCCATGGATCATAACCGGGTTTTTAAAATCCGGGATATAAGCATACTCGGGTTTTTGCCGGTGTTTACATGGCCGTGTGCGGTTTTGAATGGGTTATTGGCTGCATTTAAACGTAGTCATTGATAGTGAGAATGGGGTATAAATGAGTGTGGAGCTGCGTGAGGAACTTAAGATAACTAATGTTCGGCATTTCATTTAGAATAAAAATCATAACAAGGACAGGTGTGAAAAGGTTTTAATCACTGAGAAGGCATTCACAAAATTGAAGTATATTAAAGTACTTTTTTTTACAAAAAAATAAGTGATGTACTTATTGTTTACATTTTATTGCAAAACACTTTTACTCCTGTTGAGATAAGGTTAGGGCCACGTTTGGTGGTCTGGTTAGGTTTAAGGGTGGGTTAAGGGAAGGGTCAGCAATTTAATTATAAATGTAATTATGCTTATTTTTATACTACTTTATTCAAGGCACACAACTTTCAATTCTATATGTGTTTATGTATTGACAATTATTTAATGTTGATGTTGAAGACAATGTTTCATAATAAAAAGGCCTATATTCAGGTGTTTCATAATTTTTTTTTTTAGAGCTGTTTTGGATGGGAAAGAATAATAAACTGTCATGAGGAATCTGGATCGTCTCGGGACGTCATTATCAGCTCGCTTCATTAGCAGATTTGTCTGATAAACATTTATTGGCGTGTCAATTAGCTCCCAGAGGATTAATTATTATTTGACATTTCAATATGTCCCTTAAAAGCAAACTATTTTAGAACTCATTAATGGAAATGCAACAGTTTCATTGCCCCTCTGTGGATTCAATACCACTAGTCTAATTATCTGTTTCAACAATATACTGTGTAATGTGAACAATAACAATTGGTTCGGGGTGATGCAACTATAGTCCTGAAGGTGTTCCAATTACTGTGTATCAACAAACATTATTTACAACATGACTCTTTAAGGCAAGCATCTTTCTGTCAATGGGGAAATCAGCTGTCAGACCAATACCATATCACATTAATTGTAGAAATTAATTACAGCTGTAACTACATTCAGGTATTTATTTATTTATTTTTTAAATATTGTACAATTTTAAACATGTATGTACACAATTTGTGCAAGTAAAGTTTTTATACATTTAATAGTATAAATCTACCCTAAACATGCTAATGTCTATACTTGCCTGATATACGATGGTAAAATGATCGTAGGACTACAGATGGAAATTAGCATAGTGCTAAATCTGGTGCAGCCATCTTCTCAATGTAACTGCACATTGTCATGTAATAAATAAACTAAACTAAATAATTAAAAAAAAAAAAACAGATCTGTACAATATTGTGAGCACAGTGTTCGTTAGCTAACGTGTACAAGCACGTCTCTCACCAAAACACCTGTCCTGTTCTCCACTGGTTCTCTCCTCACACCACAACTCTTACAACATTAATCATGGCCTGTCCCTGCTCTCCTGGCAGCATAGCAGGCTAAATATTTTATGGTTGTGGTCCATTATCATACTAGTAAGTAGCCTATTTCCTCAGCGTCTGAAATGTCATTTCGATCGATTGTTTTCCTGTTGTTTGAATCGACTGTTTTTATTATGGTTATTGATGAACATGGAAAAATAACATGTGGGCTAAAAGGCCAAGTTCTAGATAGCTAGAATAATGTACGACATAGCTTGAATCAAAAAAAAAAAAAAAAAAAAAAAAAAGAAGTGTGCAGCATTCTAATAGATGCCTTTATAAGTAGTATAGCTCCTGAAAGACTTTACTGTAGACCTAATCATGCCATTTTAATGACCAGTTAAACCTGGTCTTGTATTACCCAGTTAAAACTGGTCTTGTATTACCAAGTGTATTGCCTTTTATATTTTTAGGAACAAATTAAGTAGGCTTGATCAAGCAATGCAATCTGGTGATCTGAGCAATTTTCTCATATGGAGATTGTTTCCAGAATTTCAAACAAGATCAGAAGAAAATCTAGGCCTAAATGATCTAAAATCGAACAGGTAGATTTTTATTTATTTTTTTTTATCTGGTATTTTGCTGTAAATGTGTCAATTTCATAAAAGTGAGTTTGGTTTTAAAACTGTACTACTTTGTCTCCATCTGCTGGTTATGTTAGGAAATTCAATCAAAAAAAGTTTGGAATGAGGACCGAATGAGTTACAATAAAGTCGGCTGGTTCTCGTCAGTGATCAATCAATGATTCAACGCTCGTTTGACAGGTCTGTCTTGCTTCTAAAAGTATTGGCTAACACATTAATCGCTGGCAATGCATTTCAAAACAAAATATTAATCTTTCTTTCTTTCACCTTCTTTTTACACTTCTCATGAAATCACATCCAAATGCTTGTCGAGATTTCACAATCCTGAAAGCCCGCCCAGCGGAGCAAGTTGTAACCCACTTAACGTCCTAAAGTGAAAGCTAGTCTATATCTCCAACTCTTCACAGCAAGCTGTAAGTACACTTTCATTAATTCTTGACCCCGTTGCTCAAACAGCTGGGTATGCTAATGGAAATTTGTCATAATTTTGAAATAAATCTAGGACAGTGAAGGACAACTCTTAGTCAGACTTTTTATTTTTTACGTGGACAAAGAAATGTTGAGGATATAAATGAAATATATTTTATTTTGCTATAGATATTTGTTTTTATACGTACAGTAGACTGTATTCTTTAAAAAAAAAAAGTATGGATGATATTAGGTAAACTCTCCTCAATATTTCTATTCTGGAGCTGAATCGAAACCAGCCCACAGCACTAACTGCCAAGACCTCCTTGAAGTTGGAGTAGCCTAAGTCTTGCCCAACAGTGTGACTATTTGATTTTAAATAGCTTGCAGGAAACTTATTGTAACTTTCCACATTTCTAGATTGAAAATGAGAGATTAAAAATCAAGTTGTAAAGAAATCAATATTTGTTTAATAGTCATGACTTTATTTCTCCAGAATGTGTTGCATCTTTTAAACACACAAAATGACAGCTATCGAGACAACGAGACCTCGCAGATCAATGGGTCTCTTTAACAATATCAAGGTAAGATTCAAAATTGAAACTATTATATACAAATATGACTTCTCAAATAAAGGTGTTCAGTGACACAACTTGCCCCACCTCAGGAAAAGATTACATTAACCAGACCAATATGATTTAAAGGGTTGGTTCACCCAAAAATGAAAATTCTGTCTGTAATTACTCTCATGTTTTTTCAACCCTGTAAGAATTTCGTTCTTAGTTTGTTTTTGATGAAATCTGAGAGCTGGCTCACTACTTCATAGGCTGCAAGGTAATTTCATCTGCCAGGCCAGAAAAGTTAGTAAAGACATCGATTAAATAGTCCAAGTGACGACAGTGGCTTAACCTTAAAGGAGTAGTTCACTTTTAAAAAAACTTTTGCTGATAATTTACTCACCCCCATGTCATCCAAGATGTCCATGTCTTTCTTTCTTCAGTCGAAAAGAAATTAAGGTTTTTGATGAAAACATTCCAGGATTCTCCTTATAATGGAGTTCAATGGGAACCAAACGGTTCAAGGTCCAAAAGACAGTTACAGTGCAAACTGTTCAAAGGGCTTTAAACGATTCCAGATGATGAATAAGGGTCTAATCAAGTGAAACGATCGCTCATCTAAAAAATAAATAAATAAAGTTTAAGTTTTATGAGCTCAAATGCTCGCCTTGCTCTGTTCTGTGATGCGCGACTTGCGCGTTCGTGACTCTCCTATTCAAACTCGTTCATCAAAATGAACGAATCTTTTCCCGAGTCAGCTCGTTCATTCCGTTCGTTGAAAGAACCAAATGACACGAAAAAAGATTTGTTAATTTTGATAATTAATAAAATAATAATTTTCATTAATAAAGTAATCATTAATAAAAGAATAATTTTATTATTTTGTTTTCTGAGGTCAACTTATGACGTTCGCTTGGTTTTTGCATTCAAAAACATCAAAATGAATAAGTAATAGACTCTTTTCTACCCTAGTTTTGAGCCTAGCTGAAAAACGCTCTGTTTTTATGGGCGTCTCGCAATGTAAACTTGAAAGTAAATGCCCACTGCTGTAAGTGGATAACAGTTTTGCATATTATATTGAGTTTCAACTCACCCATCGATGCACGTATTTAGAAATGCGTGTAATGCGCAAATCGGTGGGCGGAGCTAAACCGGCCGTGTTGAAGTAGTCGTTGATCTTCTTCTTCGGGGGTGGTGTTTTATCCTCTTTGACGTCATAGCTCCCGAGTCGTTTGCTGAGCCTGGTGTCAATAAAAGCTTTTATTGGACTAACAAGGACGTTTTCAGTTCTGAAACTTACAGGATATTCTTATTATAATATGATGACCTCTTAGATGTCAAAAGCTCAAGGAAACTCTGATTTCTCAGTTCATCACCCCTTTAAAAGATTAAAACAAAACATCTTTACAATAACACTAAATGAGCCAAAACCTATATTGATACTTTGCTTAGTGACTCCAAAATATTTGCCGTTTTCAGATTTGTTTTTATGCATATTTACAGAATGTTTACATTTTTTTTCACTTTTTTTTCTCTGTTTCAGTTTTTTGTACTGTGTCATGGGATACTACAGCTTGCTCAGCTCCTGGTGTCTGGTTACCTGAAGGGCTCCATAACCACTATTGAGAGACGATATGGATTTTCTAGTCAGATGTCAGGACTACTAGCAGCCTTCAATGAGGCAAGGATAAAATCTTAACTTTCAATAGTGCCAAGAAGATATCATGAATGGCCTCAAGGCAAAACACTTCTTTTCAAGTTGTTTCTGAAACCTGTTAACACGTGGTTAGCAATTATTTCATTTTTAAAGTTACAAGTTCAGGCAAAGTCTTAAAGGGCACCTATTATGCAAAATTCACTTTTTAAAAACACAGTACTAAAAAAATCATCTGGGTCTGATTCATTGTTAATTTTGGCAGCAAATTTGGATTTAGTTTTGACCTAAATGCCATTTAGTTTTAGTCATATTTTAGTCATCTAAATTGTTTTAGTCTTAGTTGACGAAATTCAATATGATTTTAGTCGACTAAATCTACAGTAGATTTAGTCGACTAAAATAATAATGGGTTTAGTTCAATTGTAATGCATTAATTTAGAATTTTTCTAAAATGTACAAACCCATATACTCCTAGAGAAAACATCTATTAACCTGTTAATATGAGTGATTTAAAAGTTTGAACATGCAATACAGATACAGATTTAACTACTGTGACTTAAGTTCTGACTGAATCGCTTCCCAAATCGTCACTATCTAACATTTTCGTCTAGTTTTTATTAATTGACGAAAATGTCAATAAATTTTCGGCATAGTTTTTGCCATTCAAAACAGTGAATTTTTATTTAGTTATCGTCTCGTTTTCGTCTGTGAAAAAATGCCGTTGACGAATAATTTTTGTCATTACTTTCGTCAACGAAATGAACACTGGTCTGATTCCGGTTCAAACTTTCAGCCATTCTGCTTCCACCGACTGTTTATTGCCATAGATATGCAAGTGACGCCCTCATCCAAAAGCAGGGCGGGAATATGCAGCTCATTTACATTTAAGGTGGTATACACCAAAACAGCTCTTTTTAAAACAGGACCCAAAAATTACATTTTCAAATGGTTATAATAAATGAACTACGGGGTATTTTATGCTGAAACTTCACAAATAGATTTTGGGGATACACGAGACCCATACTAGGTGCCCTTTAATATGAAAAAGTACTGCATCTGCAAAGACTACTATAATAACTATTATATCAGATCATGCAATGTAAGTTTTGTTGTTGTTAAGGAAAGGTGGGGAACACGGTTCTCATCGTGTTTGTGAGTTTTTTTGGGAGTCGCGTACATCGGCCGAGATGTATTGGAATCGGAGCAATGATCGCTAGCATGGGGGTGTTCCTTATAGCTCTACCTCACTTCATTGGTGGAGAATACAAATACACAGGCTTCAATAGCAGTAAGCATTTTCTTTTAAATTAGCCTTTTTTTTTTTTGTTAACAACTAATTGTATTTAACCTGTTTGTATTTGTTGCACAGACACCGAAGACAACAGCTCGGGTCTTTGCCAATCACAGTACATTTCCCAGGAGGAAGAATCTAATCAGAAATGCAATACAAAGATGAATAGCACAGTAGTGTATCCAATATTTCTACTGGGCCAGTTACTGCTAGGCATTGGCGGCGTCCCCATACAACCTTTTGGGATTTCCTACATAGATGATTATGCAGGAAAGAGGAGTTCACCCTTCTACCTAGGTTTGTTGAAATAGAGTTTGAATCATCAATTCCCCCCAAAAAAACAAAGGTTGATTCAAGAAATAATCCAACTTGATTTATTTTTACAGGCATACTTTTCGCAGTCACTGTAATCGGGCCGGCACTTGGCTACATGATGTCGTCTTTCTTCCTTCGTTTCTTTGTTGATGTTGATAAGATATCTCCAGGTAAGGCTGATATGCCATGTCTACACTTTCACAATATATACTTTAGCAACTAAACATGTTTAGACAAGTGCCTTTTGACGAGCTATACTGATTTTAATAAGAAAGTTTGACCTCAAGAATCAACATGTTTAGCAGTGTTGCTTGGTGTATCATAGTGAGTTTGGCTTCATGCCTCTCGTGTGTGGGAGATCGATGATGAATCAGCTGTTATTTCCACTTTTCAGAAAAAATACTTCTGAAAAATGGTGACGCCAGATGGGTTGGAGCTTGGTGGTTGGGATTTTTGATAGCTGCCACCCTCCTTTTCCTGACTTCTTTGCCATATCTGTTTTTCCCTAAGAAGATGTCCAAAGAGGTGATGTAGATCACAAATCCCATCTTTGACCTTTTTGATTCTAGAAATTATTTTGATGGAAAGCAGATGAATGTGTTTCTGCTGTCATACAAGATTCTGGCTTTGTTCCTGAAGCCAACTTGGGTCTCACAGAACATGTGTATATATATATATATATATATATATATATAAAAACTACAAACAAGGAAAGAAACTTGAGCCCAAGAGGAGCTTGTCTCAGCCTGTTCTTGCCCCTCTTGCTCAACATGCTGACCTCACATAAAACACAAAGTATGTGTTTGACAGACATGTTCTTGCACTAAATGTTCTTTTTCTGAACTCTATTAATTAGCATGTTCTAATATCGGATGCAAAACCTCCAATTTTAAAATACTGATATAAAAACAGGCTTCCTAAAATCCTAAACAGGTTAAGGTTTGCTGGTGTAAACCAGTTTGTTGTAATATGTTCATCTGTACTTCATATTCAAGATGGTTTTGCACTACAAAATTGATAAAATCTTTTGGTATTTCAAAAGCAAATTTAGATTTCAATCTCCTCAGGAAGTCGAAGAAATTCCTGCAGAGCCATCAACAGAGAAAATGATGGAAGACAAGAAGCCTGCAACTGACACGATGGAAGAGGTTTCTCTCACCGAGTTCCTAAAAAGTGTGTTTGCCATTTTACCTATCAGCGATTTTATTAGTCACAACTTAAGTTCACATGACAAACATCAACCTAGGGAAATTAATTTGTGCTTGCTGGTAATGTTGTTATTTGTATGCTGTCTGCATTGTTTTAAAAGCCAGTTCAGAGATTATTTCACAAACTCACCCTCAAAATTTCATCATATTCAGCATCTGGTCGGACTGGATTAGGTGGTTAGTGAGTAAGATGCAGGTTTATGGCCTACATTAGTACAAAGCTGCTCATGCTATGTGAAGAAAATAGACGTTATGCCACGTAGTTTGACCTACTTACTCAGAAGCCAAATAAATGACTTTATTTTGATGGTCGGATGGTCCCTTTTGAACATTCTGTGGATAAGTAACATTAATAGACTGTCTGCTTAATATCTGCTAAATCTGTATTGTGATGCTCCCATAACAGACATTTTATTGAATATAAGTAACTTGCAAGTCCATGGCAACTCATTCTAACCCTACCAGTCTACAGTACTAATACTCTAATAAGAGTTAGTAGACATGTAGAATGTGTTTAGGAGACCATCAAGTGAAACCTCGACTACAAATGAATCATTCGAATGTTCTGTTCCTGTAACAATTGTATATCATGAACTTGGCACATTTGTTCTCAATGGATGGGCTGCACAAAGCAGGAAAACATTGTTTCGTTGTTAAAAGTTGTGTGTCCGATCAAACTCCACTATATTTTGGAACTTTCCTGGTAATATTAATATTTTAATTTTAGAGTTTGATTTTTAAGGAGATTTCTGTAGGATAAATGCTGCTGAATTGAGCGTCAGCGTCAGTTCTGGCACGCCAAGTAGTCAAGAAAGGAACGGTCAAGAAGTCAAGTAGTCAAGAAAGGAAAGTTCAAGAAGTCAAGTAGTCAAGAAAGGAAAGGAAATTTCGTAGACCACCGGCCCTCGTCGCCGGCACGATTTTAATAGCCGATAGCATTTACAGTTTTACTGATTTAAAAGGAACTTTGTTGTACTATGCTGGAGTAAAGTTCATAAATGGTCATTCTTTCCCATAGTAATTTCTAAAACTATGTTGGGTGGACTCTGTGCCTCTAGGGGGGTTCGGGGACATGAAAATTTTCCCCCGCAAGAAAATTTTAGACATTTTAAGGTTAAATGCATCAATCTCGTGCTCTCTGAGAGATCACAATTACTGTAAGAGCGTCAACCCATGAACTGCTCGTTGAACAAAGAAAAAGTATTAATTTGTACCAGGACAATAAAGAGGGCTCAAACATCTTTTTAGTTATGAGAGTCTCAGTCTGCGTTACATTATCAATGGTGTTTTAGGATGCCAAGCATTTATTATAATAATGTAATAATGATTTATAATTATTCCTATGACGTACTATGTAAAATCCATTTATAGCCTATAAATGTACTATGTAAATGAGTATTTCAAAAGTATATTTTAACCTAACTTACACTATACTTTTGTCCTAATTTCTTCACTTGCAAGAAATAAACCCTTGAGCTTTTATTTAGGAGAAAACACCAGACCATGATGATCGCGTGAGCAAAGTAATCACGCAGCACAAACTGGATGTTATTCTAATGTCAATTATTATAATGGCGCGACGCCATATCATGGTTTCAATTTTAGTTCGTTGGCAAAATATAACGCTAGAGATCTTAATGTTAGGTTTTACATTTTACATCTTTACATATGTGTTGGGAAAAGGGAGAAGAGAGAGTTCGGCAAAAGGCGGATTTGAACTCTCGTTCAGCGCATCAAAAGCTCCTTTCAAGCACTTCACGCCCTACGACCTACGCCACTGAAGCAGTTTCAAAATGGGCGTCTTTTTGCTTTAAAGACAGGCACTTATGTGTGCAAATATATGCTCTGTTATAGAAAATGTTAAAAAATAAAAAAAAATGTTTTCTTCCCTTAGCTTGGGCCCAAGTGCACATAGCAAACTTCCAATAAATACATTTTATCACATTGGCCCACCGGGAAAACTCCCGACTCTCCCGATTGCCACTCCGCTACTGCTCAGAGGACTCCCTGAACAGAGCCATTCCACCAAATTTGAATTATCAACTTCAATTGCATTTTATTCAATACAATTTCCTAATCATTTATTGTCATATGTGTTCTTGACTTAATGGACCTGTCAGAACTTCACTTGATGGCCAATGCAAAATATGGGTTCTAAAACAAAACCAATTCATAACCACTGACTTATCAAAATATTAAAAAAAATCCTTGGATACCATTTTCATGACACCATGTTGTTTCATTAATTACCAAAGTATAATGTTCTTTTCTTCATGGATGTTCTTTTTGTGCTTCAATGTAGAAATATTCTTTCAAATAATTTGGTGTCTCCTATCGTTCCTCAGGCTTCCCCACAATCATCAGCAGGACTCTGCGTACCCCAATTTATTTGTTGGTCGTGTTGGCTCAGGTGAATATCGCTGCCATGGTTGCGGGACTTGCCACTTTCATGGGCAAATTCATAGAGAAGCAGTTTGCACAAACTGCCTCCTTCTCTAATATGATGATGGGTAAGTTATTGAGAAATTTAACATGCCTTTTTTTAAGGTGTTTACACAAGAAAAATTATTTTGCTCCACCAAAAACCATATATCAATATGAGCTGGGTGTTTGAACAAAACGATATGCGTTCACTGACCTCAAAGGTACAAATTACTTTTTCAAAACCTTTACTGCTACTAATCCACACACAATACAGTATGTCACTCTTACATATACCCATTCAAAGGCAAAGGCCTGGAACATAAGCAAGGGAGGATTGAAGCTTTTTGTCTGAGACAAACATCTTTCACTATTTATTGTTCAGTGGGATTAATAATGGAATGTGTTGTACCATAGCATGGACCCACCTAAACTCTCAGTCAATCCTGAAGCATTAAATAGAGAAAAACATTAACAAGTATTAATAATAATAATAATAATATATTTTATTTGTAACGCACTTTACATCAATTTAATGACCTCAAAGTGCCACACATAAAAACAGGAACATTAAAAAAAAGATAAAATAAATTAAATAAAAGCACTGTTAGCCATAAAAGGCTTTTCTAAAAAGATGGGTTTTAAGGCCTTTTTTAAAAGAGTCAACAGTCTGAGGGACCCTTAGTTGGACAGGGAGAGCATTCCAGAGAGTAGGCGCGACTGAACAGAAAGCTCGATCACCCATAGTACGAAGCCTTGTCCTCACAGGCTGAAGTATTACTCCCTTACGTGCATGCCACATAATAAATATATTTTAATATTTTAAAAGAAAATCTAATACATAAAACGGTTTATACATCTGTTTTTTTCCACACAGGTGCCATAAATATTCCTTCGGCCATGGTAGGCATAATGGCTGGAGGAGTTATACTACGCAAGTTGGGTCTGACTGTCAGGTCCTCCGCAGCGATGTGCACGGTAGCAGTTTTCGTAAGCTTTATGTTTGCAATTCCTCTTCTCTTCATCGGCTGCCCCACACCAAACATTTCTGGAATCAATGTGTGAGTTGTGTTTGGTCATTACATGCTTTTAAATATTATGCATTTTTAGTGCTATCATGCCATAACTCAATTTTGGACAAATATTAATCTGACCCTGTTTGTTTGCCCTTTCACTGAATGCACAGTAATGAATCTCAGCTGTGCAGCAAAGCATGTTCCTGTTCTGAAGAGGCCTTCAATCCTGTGTGTGGCTCAAACGGAGTGGAGTTTCGCTCTCCCTGTCATGCGGGATGTAAGATAGTATTATCGGATTCAGTTAAAGTTTTGGTAAGTTGTTTTCACTTCCATTACGTGTGGTACTTTCGTAATAGCACAAAAATGGGGGCTGATAGCAGGAGCTCTGAAAAAACAGTGCATGGCCTGAACTCAATTTAAGGAGGTGAAGGAGTTTTAGTAATAAATTCCTGAACCCAATGGAGGTTTTAACATGATCCCCAAAAAAGAACATTCTGTCGTCATTTACTGTAATTTTGTTGCATGTTTTTCTTCTTCTTTGGAGCACATTATAAATGCCACTGGCAGGACCACATATGTCATTATGGGAGTGAATGACAACCAAAACAAAAGGGTTAAGAATTAGGAGGAACTATTTAAAGGTTTTAAATGTTCAGGAAGATTGATGTGTAAAATGTAGAAGTGAATGTATCTGAAGTTGATACCATACAGGAGGTTTCCTATATATTAGATTAAAAAAAAAACATGTTCCAAAACCATTAAAAAGAAAAGGTAGATTGGGACACTTTTTGCCATTGAGATGACATACAACCAAAATGATTGTAGCATCAGTTAGTACACGCACACACAAACACATTCCCAGCACTTCAAACATTCAACAACACTTTAAACATTTAGACAGGCCACGCCAACCAATTGCTCAATGTACCTAGAACATTACTCGTTTTAAGTGCATACCGACAACTCGGTTGGAAGTGAAAGTAGAACACGCCGGCAGACTGCAGTGATGAGGATGCAGATACATTACTATAAACAACACAGTGGGGAAATAACTGTCTCAGCGTTCCCAAAAACGTAGAGTAACAGCCTCTTCCCACTGAGAAAATAGATCCACAGTAAAAATAACATGGTAGCTGCCAGAAAAACGGTACAGTGTTTATGTAGGAATATGTCCAGATCATAGGATTGTCATTTGACTATTTAGGTGTTTTGCTTTTGGAAAACACAGAGGAATCCTTAAACAATCTATCTCTGTGTCTCAATCATATTTGGGTCAAATTGCTGCATATTTTCAATCTGTAAAATGTTTACTTATGAGTGTGTGTGGCAAAGAGTTTCATGACATATTTTTATAGAATAGAATGAAAAAGACCAAACACTTCCTCCATACTTTTTTATTTTAATCGCTCTCAAAACAAACAAAGTGTCTTCCTGATGGACCCACAAGGATATAATTTAGGCTTTAGATAAATAAATCACGGCAAACCTCCTTTGATAGTGTCGCTGGATTTATAGGCTGAGATCTGTTTAACATCTGTGCCACATTTATAATGCAGCAGAAACAATAGCTGCCTGTTTATTACTTTATGACTTTACTAACTAACTTTGTTCCAAAGTTCCCTGCAAATATGAGAATAACAGCAATGTTTACAGTAGTTATAAATCAATGGTATCAATAATCAAATAAAATGAATCGGTTACCTAAAGTAACCTCAGTTCTCTCTAGATGAGGGAACGAGTGTTGCCTAAGTTTAGCTTACGCTACGGGAAAGATTCATCTTCTCGAGATATTGAAGCCAAAAAATTATCCTAGATAACAGTATTGTAGTCGAGACCACCTCACTCGAGTCCGAGTCGACACCGAGACCATAGAGAGTCGAGTCCGAGACCAGAGACGGTCGAGTCCGAGTCGAGACCGAGACCAGTGAGGGTTGATTACCTAATTTACTTTTATTTACTTAGAGAAATCCTTTTTTTTTTTTTTTACTGAATTTACTTAGAGTTTAAAAAATATGATCAGTTTAGGGTAAAAAGGCCACATAGTAGGTGGTGTTAAAAGTAACTTTATTACAATTTGTCATGCACAGTTGCGCACTAGAAAATCACCAATCACTGGGCGTGTCAATTTAAAGAAATATTTTATTAACATACATTAATAATCATGAAAAATATTTTGAATTGAACTCGAGTGGACTCAGGAATAATTCCGAGTCCTAAAAAAAAAATGTTCGAGTACGAGTCAATTCCGAGTCCAAATGGACACGAGTCCATGACAAGACCAAGACCATTAAAATATGGTCTCGAGAGTCTCGAGTACTACAACACTGTTAGATAATATCCTAGATTATATGCTAGACAGCTTGCTGTAGGTCTGCTAGCAGCTGCACTGCGTTGACAATAGATAGAAAATGAAGAATAATGTTTGGCTTTATTATTTCGAGAAGATGAATCTATCCCAGAGCGTAAGCTAAACTTGCGCAACACGAGAGAACCTCTTGAAAGAGAACTACTAAATTGCACTTTTCAGTATCTGACATTGGATCTTCTACTATCTCCTACAGAACTACACTGATTGTGGATGTGTGTCAGCAACTGGTCCTCCAAGCTTTGCGTCACCTGGACCATGTAAAAATAGTTGCATTAATCGCCTAATTCCCTTCATGATCCTGTCTTCCATCACATGCTTTGTGGCCTCACTTTCACATACTACATCATTTATGATGATCCTCAGGTATTTCGCTTTATTTTCAGTGTAAAGCATGTTAATATGATCTGTATGGAAAGTTAACATCTTGCATCACTTTATGTTGAAATATTTGCTGATTTGAAAAAGTGGAGAATCTTCATGATTATAAAAAGGTTTGAAAATAGCATTGACTAAGACATAGTGATGAAAAATGTCTAGAAATCCCAAACATTTTTGTTGACATAACAATGGTGTGTTACAAAAAATATAAGGACGATTACTTAAAATTATAGAAAATATGAGAATCAGGTCTGACTTTCCAAAAGTGTTAGGTTATAGCAGTGTACTAATATGTTTTATATGCATGTTTAATTATAATATGTTTTATATTGGTACTCTTTATGAGGAATTGCAATATGACCGTAAGACAGGTGGTTTAGGTGTAGTAGTGAGTGATGATGTCAAGTCATTTAAATTTAGAAAATAAATGCATTTATGTGAGGAACATTAAAAATGAATGGCAACATGCATGGTGGCACATGTTTTGTCTGAAAGGAAGAGTGACGAGGTGAACTCGCTTAACAGGTTGCAGCTTGTTACTTGCTACCTTAGTTGCTACCTATAGGCTACTGCATACTAACAAAAAACATATTTTATAAAGCTAGAAATGCTTTTATTAAAATTCTATTAGGGCAATTAACTCAATTAACTGCAATTTATAAACATTAAATCATTTAGAGCAAGAATCATGCATGACATCCAAATTGCAGTTGTTTTTTTTTCATTGAAAACAATTAATTAAAAAACAGTAAGAATCGTGTCCCTTTCTAAAAAGGAAGTTGCAAGCACTTAAAACTCTGTTTGACCTTTTAATCTCTGCAATGAATACTTTGTCTTTTAAATACAGATCCATTGATCGTTTATCATGCACCTCTGGCCTTCAGCTATAATGCGTAACAGTATCATTCTAGCATAGTGAAAAACCTGCCTGTGCAGGCCCTTTTGACATCATGAAAAACTGCCATCAGCGTAATAACAGACTGCAGGCTCTTTAACAGCCCTTCCTTTTCCTCAATGGATATGTTAAAGAAGATTTTAAAGTGCTCATACTTTGGCATTCATTGAAATGGAAGTGATGTCATATTCAAATGCAAAATGTCGTAAAATATTGTATAAACTGATGGGTTACACTTTAATTCAGTAGTCCATTTTAAGACATGTAGTTGTGAGTTACTTATAGTTAGTAGAATGTCAACTTACTCTCATTAATTGGTAACTAACTCTCTTAAGAGTATTAGTACATTGTTAGGTTAGGTTTGGGAAAATTACAACAGCATGTGAGCGCAATTACAAAGAGGCACAGATGGGAGTGAATTGTTCTGCATGTGATACTGACGACCCACAGAGAACACGGATGCAGCCGGATCATTTCCATAATGAGCAACGTGTTATACCAAGACCAGCACAAATTAGCATCTGGTTTTAAGGCATGCTTTTTTGGGCTGTAAATAATGGCGCAAATCTTCCACTGCATGGTACGGTCAGAGCCCGTCTAAAGGAGAGCCTTGGCACTTCCTATTAGCCCTATTGTGGATCATCTTGGTTGCAGTTCTATTAGAATTCCACTGGGGGTGATCGCGGGCGAGCGCAGAATGAATGGGAGTCTATGGGGCTAAACGGCTAAATGTGTCTTTCACCTGCTATTCGTTAAATCAACATAGATTTTATTGTTGATTCCGCAAGTTCAATATAGATTATAGGCCAAAAGTCGAATGAACGATTACTTATGTCCTTTCGATGTCTTACAGGTTAGGCCGTTGTTGGCCGGAACACACTAGCATTCAGCTGTTGTGTGACGTCATCACATTTTTGAACAGATTTTTAGAACTGATAAGTGAACTTAAAAATGCAATTTTCAGCTGAGTGTAATATCTTAGCCCTCCCTTTTGAATGCAACTTTCAAATTACTTGACAAAAATTACATCCTGAGAAAAGTGGATTTCTGGGGGTGAAACCCCATTGACTCCCATTCATTCTGCACTCGACCGCGAGCGCCCCCGCATGGACAGAGACGTGTTACTGCAGCCAGTCCAGAACCCGGAAGTAACCAGCCAGTGCCAATTCTCTTCAATTAGACATTCTCTGGTACGGTACGGCTCGGCTTGGAATGGCTCACTTGTGGCACTTTTCCACACTGCATGGTACGGCTCGCTTTAAATGGTACCGCCCCTGTTGAGGTTCCAAGCGTACCGTACCGATACTAAAATGTCACATGAACACACTGCAGATCACTGATTGGTCAGACAGAATTGTCACTACATGTCACAGTGTCTGGTTGTGTTTCCCTGGGTTGTCACTAGAGGTCCTCGTTCTCATGGTGTCTGTCACATTTGACTTCAATTCCCAGCATTCTGTCTGTCACTAATCACTCTTCATTGCACTCCGCTGTTCCCTGTAATCATCGTCCCAGCTGTTCCTTGTTAGTTCTTTGTTAGATCTGTGTGTATATATCCCATGCCATGTCATCCGAGACGTCCATGTCTTTCTTTCTTCAGTCGAAAAGAAATTAAGGTTTTTGATGAAAACATTCCAGCATTTTTCTCCATATAATGGACTTCAATGGGAACCAGACGGTTCAAGGTCCAAAAGACACTTTCAGTGCAAACTGCAAACTGTTCAAAGGGCTTTAGACGATGAATAAGGGTCTTATCAAGCGAAACGAGCTCTCATTTAATAAATAAATAACAAAGTTTAAGTTTTATAAGCTCAAATGCTTGCCTTGCTCTGTTCTGTGACGCACGTTTGTGACTCTCCTATTCGAACTCGTTCATCAAAATGAACAAATCTTTGTTCGTTTTGTTCGTTGAATGAATCAAATGACTCTGAAAAAGATTCGTTCATTTTGATGAACGAGTTCGAACAGGAGAGTCACAAACGTGCATCACAGAACAGAGCAAGGTGAGCATTTGAGCTTGTAAAACTTAAACTTTATTATTTATTTATTAAATGAGCGATCGTTTCGCTTGACTGGGTTTGGGCCAAATACCCAGTTCGGAGCCCTGTCTTCGCCAAATATGCTTGCATTTTATTAAATCTGACTTATTTGTAAGTGTGAACTCGTGAATGTCAATTGGGCGAACATTATAATAAACTGTTGTCAGATATTAAGCAGACAGTCTACTAATACTGACTACTAATTATAATGACATGTACTGTAGTTGCAAAGTAAGTAGAATGTCTAAAGTGGATTATTGAAATAAAGTGTTATTAACTGATGTTTTGAGTAAATATGGTTTGTTTGGCTTTTTTTCAGGACTGTGGCTCCAGAAGACAAGTCTTTTGCCTTGGGAATTCAATTCATGCTGTTTAGAGTACTCGGTAAGAAAGAAAAGTCAATCATGCAGAACAGACATGTCAGATTAAGGCCAAAATCAAAATAAGAGGCGCTCTGAGTTTAAGTGAACAAAAGCAACAAGTAGTAATCAGAGCAGCGGTTCATGCGTGTGTTAAGCCATTGTGCTTATGTAGTTAATACAGGTTTAAGTGTGGACTTCACTGCACACACTATCTACCATGATAAAATAAAAAAGTGATGTTGTTTCGACATACATTTTTTATGGACATATTCAGACCTGCCCTGTTTAACTTTGTGTTATCTGTCTTTGTTTATATAACAAGTTTTCCCGGTATTGTGAAAGTTGCTGTGATATCTTTAAAAAAAACAAAACCTGATAACTCAACAGCCATCATATCATTAACAGGAAGAGGAGTGTTAATACAATATTTGATCTTTTTTTTAGTCATATAATGTGTGTATGGTAAATATTGTCACACTGATTATATTTTGCGCTGAGGTACTGTCATATTAATTGCAAGTATATATTAACAATTAACTTTGATTTCTCCCAGCATTTCTCCCTGCACCAGTGTTGTATGGCCGTGCAATCGATACCGCATGCAAAGTGTGGGGAAAGCAATGTGATCAGACGACATCATGTCAGTACTACGATTTAGACGTTTTCAGACACAGGTAAAATTTACAATTACACTGCTATGAAAAGTAATGAGCCTTATACTGTAGTTATTATGCCTCATATATATATATATATATATACACACACACACTTTACAAATACATATTATTTTTCCTGTATCATCTCTGGCAGTGAGCCTAAAATATTTTCCTTGTTTTTCCTTTGAGTTTATATATTTTCTTTGTGAGCACATTTTTATATGCTATATATATATATATATATATATATATATATATATATTAGGGCTGTGCAAAAGTTTATTGCGATTAATCGCATCCAAAATAAAAGTCTGTGTTTACATAATATATTTGTGTGTGCTGTATATAATTATTTTGTATATATAAATACCTATGCATGCATGTATATATTTAAGAATTATTTGCTCTTAAATTCTGTATATATTTATAAATACATAATCTATATTATATAAAAATAAATATTTTATATATGAATAACACATTTTCTTAAATATATACATGCATGTGTGTGTATTTATATATACAAAATAATTATATACAGCACACACAAATATATTATGTATATATATATTTTCTTTGTGAGCACATTTTTATATGCTATATATACACACACACACTTTACAATACTTTAAAAAACAGCTTTGTTGGATTTAACTGGTTTGTGCTGGTCTGTCTGATCCCCCGTCTGGCTGAGGCTGTACAATTAATCTACTGTGTCTGCCTCCCCAGTTTGTACCCCTCTAATTACCTTTGAACTAGACCAGCCTTATCCAGTTAATATGTCATCACACCAACTTAGGCTGTTTTTTTAGCAAGGTAAACTTACAATTGTTAAATACTTTTTGGTTCACAGATTCCTGGGACTTCAGATATTCTTTATATTCGGTGGCTTCGTCTGTTTCTTCCTGTCTTTTATGGTGCTTCGGAGGATAAAATCAACCAAGCAACAGAATGAGAAAATGAACAACCAGATGAAAAGTGAAAGCTCTCAAGAAATGAAAGATGTCAAACAGATGGTAAGCAACTCAAGTGGACGCTGCAACATATGAATGGTCCGTTGAGAGTAAAGACAGAAAGTGAATAGAGAAGGAATGTGGAGATTCTCAGATAGTCATAATGCATCGACTGAAACAGGCAAAGTTTCTGACACATGACGAAACCAGACTGTGAACACACTCATTTCTACAAACAGCTGACATAATAATGCAAGGAAACTAAGTAAAATACACATTATTGTTTCTGTATCATCTCTGGCAGTGAAGCCTAAAATATTTTCCTCGCTTTTCCTTTGAGTTTATATATTTCCTTTGTGAGCACTCAGTTGTACTTTACACATTTTATATGCTATCAATGTGAAAATCTGAGTAGTGTAATATGAACTCATTACTTAAGGTAGACAAAGAGCCAGGTATGTCTACATATAAGAAAAAAATAGCTTTTTTTATTCTACTGTGATGTGTTTAAAGCTCTTGGTCATTTTTGATCACACATTAACACTTTTTTTTTGTTTTGGTACAATTTATGTGAAATCTGCTATATTTGTTTGTCTGTTTGTTTTCATCTGATTATATACATTTGTATACGACCATAGTCACGTGATCATATATGGGATATACCTTCACATAAATATACTGTACATGTGTTTAATCAATTTTTTATATCATGTGTATACATCTTACTATATCCTATAAGGCTGAAATGAAAATACACATTTCAAAATTCACAAATGGCTTGTGTAATGTGTTCTAACTGAATTAAAATACTGTTTCTCTGCTCCACCAGTATAGATCTACAATGGTAATATTATATATAGTGTTGGGAGTAACGCATTACAAAAGTAATACATTACAGTAACATATTACTTTTTGCTGTAACGCAGTAGTGTAAGGCATTACTAATCAATTTTCAGTAATATTTTACTCGTTACATGTTTAGTGAGGCTTGTATTACAGTTGTATTACAGTGTATTGTCTGCTTTTACTTCTTAAAGGCAACAGACTATGTGAACGTTTTAAAGCAGTCTTTTAGTGCCAGTTCAGAGCGGTCGCGTCTGTAACATTGTTTTTTCCTCAAATGCGAACACGAAAACTAAAATAAAATGAATATTTTAAGTTCTATGGAGACTGCAGAGCCAACCCTTCCTGATCCGATTTGCGCAGTGTAATTAACAGAATTACAAAAAATCGATTTTGCCTCCTATTTTTTTGTCACGCATGAATGTGTGTCTTTTCCCTAATATTAAAAATAAAACATAGACTGATATTTGTCTAATGTCTGGAGTCCTTTAAGGAAGTAGCCTATATACGTTTCAATACATGTATTTTCTGAGAATTTTTATTTCAAGTTTTGACTGCAAATGTCATGTGCATAATGCTGGACTTCCCAAATTTTAAATAATTTATTCTCAACTAGTTTTGTGGTGTAGGTCTACGTATTTTATAATGTTAACTTCAAATAATAGTAATAGCCTAATTTTAGATAAGGCAGCATTGGATCTGGACGGTAAGGAGAATAACGCTGGAGTTGGAAGAGGTTTGTCGCGATTCTGTAGGTTCGTTGATCTGAGTCGTGTGGCGAATCGCGATTTCGGTCTCATATTGCTTATCGTTACAGCCCAAAAGTTAAGTTCTACTTCTGTAGTTATTTTGGTGAAAGTAACTCAAAAGTAATACATGAGTAATGTAACGCATTACAATTCTGAGACAGTAATATTGTAAGGTAATGAATTACTTTTAAATAACAGTAACAAGTAATACCTAATGTATTACAGTTTGAAAGTAACTTGCACAACACTGGTGTCAATGTTATGTGTTTGGTTATGACCCACTTTAAATATATTTTTTATTTGTTTTGCTAAGATTTTCTTTGATCTTTTCTGCATTACATGCTTGATTGATTTATGTTGACCATTCCTAAACAATTTTTGCATTCGTCGAGACGCTGTGAGAACGCCCCAGCGTGATTGCGTCATGAAGCATGTGTATAATAAGTCCAATAGAGAGATGAGACGTCACAGGCGGGTGACGTCATGACCAAAAATAAAGCACACCTGAAAACAGGCCGCGCTAGCTTCTGACAGGCCAAAGCAAGTTGATCACAGGCCGTCGTTGCAGGGAGTATGGCAGGGCGATGCAGCGTCTTGATCCCTCTTCAGGGAACCAGGGTTACAGTCGTAACCTGAGACGTTTTCTTACAAGGGAACTCGAGCTGCGTCGAGACGCTGTGGGAACACTATACCCACGACGCAACAAGTGCCTGTCCATGTAAAAATCTCTGCGCACACCAAGATGAGTGTACCTGCCCCTGGAGTGAAGTCAAGTCAAGGTCAAAAACCTCACTAAAATGTGCGGCGAGGCAACATCCTGCCACATCACAAACATATTGGAGGGAAATTCCTGACGATAATGTTTTGGAAGGAGCCATACTCCTAGTATCTTGGTCTGACAACTCACAGTGTCACGAATGAAACGTTTCTAGAAGGCATCTCCCCTAGTATACACCACTTAAAGGGATAGTTCACTTTGAAATAAATTTTTGGTATGTTTTAGCTTACCTCAAAGGCATCCAAGATGTAGGTGTCTTTGTTTCCACAGTATTTTCAATTTTGACATTTTTCAGTCAAACCGTTGTTGTCTATCAGTCATACACTGGAGGCTAAGGGGGTCCACCAAAAAGCATGCACAGAGAAGTCAAAATTAAGCATGATTTAATGACTCGTAAATGTAAGTACACATTGATTGCCTAAGACACGAAACGAGCGGTTTGTGTGAGAAAACCAACAGTATTTATATCGTTTTTACCTCGTGTAATCCAAGTGATCTGAATCAGTTGTTCCAACTGAACCAAACCGAATCAGTTCAATGTTACGCCAGAAGCGATTACTTGCGTGTGACGTCACTCAATATTTACACGGAGATTTCGGAAGTTTTACCTTTTACTAAACATATTTAGATATACCGAAATCGTCTTCCATTGCGGTTTCCCGGATATCTAAATATGTTTAGTGAAAGGTAAAACTTCCGAAATCTCTGTATAAACGAAGAGTGACGTAGGCGCGCAAGCGATCACTTCCGGCGCATGCGCAGACCGAAGCGCCCGTGCCGTCAGATCATTTTGTCATGGCTATGATTACAAGAGGTAAAACGATATAAATACTGTTCGTTTTCTCACACAAACCGCTCGTTTCGTGTCTTAGGCCATCAATGTGTACTTACATTTACGAGTCATTAAAGGGTTAGTTCACCCAAAAATGAAAATTCTGTCAGTGTTTACTCACCCTCATGTTGTTCCAACCCCGTAAGACCTTCGTTCATCTTCGGAACACAAATTAAGATATTTAAGATATTAAGATCGCTCCTGCATACAGTCCATAGGCTTCTTGAGGGACTGGCTCTTGCTGTCCTCAAAGTCATTAAAGACATCGTTAAAATAGTCCAAGTGACTACAGGGGCTCAATCTTAAGTTTATCAAACGACGAGAACACTTTTGTGCGCAAAAACAACAAAAATAACGACTTTATTTCAACTATTCGTTTATTTCTCCCTCTGCGCGAGTCAGGTTACTAGTTTAATAGCGTAAGCTTCTGTTATTGTACGTCACACGCATCACACACATGACCAGCGTCAGCCAATAGTGAGCCTACGTGTGACGTAGCTCTACGCAATCACACTACGTTAACTGACTTACAGGCTCATGGAGAAGGAAGTGAATAGTTGAAATAAAGTCGTTATTTTTGTTGTTTTTTTGCGCACAAAAGTGTTCTCGTCGTTTGATAAACTTAAGATTGAGCCCCTGTAGTCACTTGGACTATTTTAACGATGTCTTTAATGACTTTGAGGACAGCAAGAGCCAGTCCCTCAAGAAGCCTATGGACTGTATGCAGGAGCGATCTTAATATCTTAAATATCTTAATTTGTGTTCCGAAGATGAACGA
This sequence comes from Pimephales promelas, assembly GCF_016745375.1. The sequence continues at coordinate 193,014 of NW_024121433.1, read as the reverse complement.
AGGTCTTACGGGGTTGGAACAACATGAGGGCGAGTAAATACTGACAGAATTTTCATTTTTGGGTGAACTAACCCTTTAAATCATGTTTAATTTGGACTTCTCTGTGCATGCTTTTTGGTGGACCCCCTTAGCCTCCAGTGTATGACTGATAGACAACAACGGTTTGACCAAAAAATGTCAAAATTGAAAATACTGTGGAAACAAAGACACCTACATCTTGGATCCCCTTGAGGTAAGCTAAAACATATCAAAAATTAATTTCAAAGTGAACTATCCCTGTAAAGCAGTGTTTCCCAACACTGTTCCTGGCGGCACACCAACACTGCGCGTATTCTTTGTCTCCCTAATCAAACACACCTGATTCAACTCATCAGCTCATTAACCCATTTGATTATGAGCTGATGAGTTGAATCAGGTGTGTTTGATAAGAGAGACAAAGAATACGCACAGTGTTGGTGTGCCACCAGGAACAGGGTTGGGAAACACTGCTCTAAAGGGACTTGGTAAGCAGCTAAGGCTGCCATGTACACCTTTAGTGTGGAGGGGTACAGACCTGCCGAGAAACGCTCCTGCACTGCAACCATAGGGCAGATAACTGGGTCCAGCGGGCGCTCTCCGCACCAGGAAGTGAACAATATCCACTTCAAGGTGTAGAGTTTCCTTGTGGGGGGAGCTCTGGAGTGGAGGATGGTCTCATAAAACCTGTTGCGAGACCTGAACTTATGAGCAGGACCCCCTCAGAGGCCAAGCTCAAAGTTTCCACAATTCTGGGCGGGTTTGAATGATCAAAGAAAAAGTCACAATTCCAGAGACTCTCCTCATGTGTTTGCAATTTGTATGTAGGCTAATGATGTATTTGAAAGTTAATGGCTAAACATACCTTTACAAAAGTTAACAATGTTGCAGACAGCATTGAATAAATAAACTTTCGTCAGGTTAGATATCAAACCTCTTCATCTAAACCTCTAAACACATATATGAGCTTAATATGCAGAGACGACCATTTACATGTATTAATTTAGCCGAAGCTTTTATCCAAATCGACTTACAATTGCTATATACGTCAGAGGTCGCACGGCTCTGGAGCAACTGGGGTTAAGTGTCTTGCTCAGGGACACATTGGTGTCTCACAGTGGATTTGAAGCCCTAAGGCATGTGTCTTATCCACTGCGCCATCACCACCACCATTTGGAAGACATTTGTAGGCTAAAACGCTTAAAATGGGTAAACTCTTTCACATGGCTCTGTTCATGGCTTTCACATTTCTCTGTTTATTTGAGGGATCAAGGATTGGCTGGTTAGCAGGGTTGCCAAGTACTCTGTTTTCCAAAATAATAGCAGAACAGCTTGAAGCGAAAGTTGCGATATTTCGCTCTTGGCGTGTTTATATAAACGTTTATATAAACATTTAGTTTTTTGGTTGTTGGTTGTTGTTTTTTCCGAACAAAAAAAAAATATGTAGGGTGGGACTTGATTTTGGACAAGTCTTCCGTTGTTGACATTTTGTTAACGAGTGACTAAAAATGTTCTTTGAAGCTATAGTATATAATCGTATATCTCTTATCAAAATACAATAATGGCCGAACGCGGGGAGTTGAACCGACTGTGAACTCATCGACCTGGAGAGCGGGCGGGGAAAGACGCAACTCCATTTTATTTAAAGGGGCCGCTTTGAAACGGGTCGCTCACAGACGCACATCAGAAAAGGGGCTTGTGGAGCTATAATAATGAGGAATTCAGACCCAAGCATTGCAGTTATGCTTTATATAGACCACAAATGTATGATTTATAAGTAAAAATGAATGATTTAAAAGCATGATGTGTACCCTTTAAGTGCCGGCCTCATCGACACGGCGCTGATCCTCAACAACTCGACTCCATATCGGCTTAATTACTTTGTCTTTCAAATAGATGAAATTAACAAATACTCTAAATGTTCCGATCCAATCTAACTTGTAAAGCTGCCCGAATCACACACTGTTCCTTCGTTGGCTAGAGAAGAACTGGCCCCCAACTGAGTCTTGTTCCTCCCAATGGTTTTATCTCCATTTTGTCCCTGATGGAGTTTTGGTTCCTTGCCACTGTTGCCTTGGCTTTTGGCTTGCTTATTTGGGGACATTTAATATTCATGTAATGATCTGCCTTACTTAAGGTGGACATTAATGCAATTTTCTTCAAGAAACAAACTTCTTGTATTATTTTCATGTTTTCACCGTGAAGCTGCTTTGATACAATCTGTATTGTATAAAACGCTATGAATAAAGGTCTCTTGACTTGACCTACTTGGCTGTTAGCATCCTGACCAACAGTGTTCCCAAATGTTTTCAGAGTATGACTGACATTATCCAGCAGTCCAAAGAGTCATTAGATTTATAATCTCCCTAAATTGGCAATACTGCTGACCAACATGAATTTAAATCTGAATTTAGCAACAATGGCTCAACCAATGTTGTGATTTTGCGGCGAGACTATATTTAAACAATGGAGGAGGGTTCAGAAACCACTTTGAAAACAGTAATTTGGTGTAAATTTATGGTGACAATAAAGGGGTGGTGATGGCGCAGTGGATAAGACAAATGAGAGACCCGGGTTCGGATTCACTGAGACACCAATGTGTCCCTGAGCAAGACACTTAACCCTTAGTTGCTCCAGAGGCATGCAACCTCTGACATATATAGCAATTGTAAGTCGCTTTGGATAAAAGCGTCAGCTAAAATGAATAAATGTAAATGTAGAGTATGACACAACAACACTGACACAACCCATTGAACTTCTTGTTCATTAACATGGCAGGTTTTACTGTATTTATTTTTATTTTATTTTTAAATCCAGGATTTATGCATAAATAGACACTTAAAAGTATGTCAGCACAACAACACTGACACAACCCATTGAACTTCTTGTTCATTAACATGGCAGGTTTTACTGTATTTATTTTTATTTATTTTTTTAAATCCAGGATTTATGCATAAATGGACACTTAAAAGTATGTCAGCTCCCTTTCACCCAGAAAACAAGTAATGCAACACATGCAGGGGAACTTCCGTCAGATGAAAGAGAAAAGTGAAAAAGCACTGCTGTACATTGTTTGCTCATCAAAAAAAGGGAAAGCTCACATTTGCCCTAGAAATCTCATGCTTAGGTTTACCTCTGGTAACTTGCATAAGATCGGACCAATGCCAAATACTTAAAAGAAATTTAGCTCTGATCACTTCCTTAATGCTAAAGTGTTTTTCTTTCTCTTCTTATATCTCAGGTAACCATTCACGGGTTGATTTCACCAAATATAAAAAATAAAAATCCCTGCTTAAAAAAAAAACCCCAGCATAGTGATTGTTCCTACAAACATGGTCTTTCTGGTGAAGTTGGTTTACCTTTTTTTTTTATATAAAACCAGTAATTTAGATAAGTTATCTTGTTGGCTGATTTTTTTTTTTGGAACACAGCTTTTTAACTAAGCTATCCAGACCGTTTCCTTCCTTCATCCTGTTGCGAAAGAGTTCACGAGGAGTTTCCTGTGTTTCCCGTTCACAGAAGGTTTCCTTGTTACTGAGACATTCCAAGGTCAAAGCAAAAATGTTCATGTCAAGAGGGTGAAATCAAATTTTGACTCTTGCTATGAATTATATTCCTTAACTTAAAAATATGTATAGGCTGTTAGAATGACATATGGACAGCCCAAGTATGTATATAGGCTTGTATAGTACATAATATAGTACATTCAAAGTATGAAGTTGAAAACTTTTTTTTTTACAAATTATAAAGTACATAATGAGAAAAAAATTCACAAACTATATTTATATATAGACTAAAACAGCCATTTAAATAATGCATTGGTTTTGTCTGAATGTTTTATGATTACCGTCCTTATGGCACCATCCATTGGTTGTAAAAGGCATTACAGACATGGCACTAAAGAAATTTAATACAGGCTAAACAGCAACAAGCCCTGGCCCATTCTCTTATGTTCTTCAGGACCAAGTTTTTGAATCACTGTTTTAAAGTCTGTTAAAATGCATTGAGGTAGGTTTCTTCTCTGAAACCTTTAGAGTTCATCTCAGTACATGTGTTTAGAGGTTTTACAATCCTGCAGATGTGTGCTCTGATGCACAGGCTGCGTGTATTTTTTTAAAACTCAAAACCATGCATGACATTGCAGTAGAGTGTGAGAACACACATGCATTGATAAGATCAAGAAAAATACATAATAACATGTAGGAATAGGTAGAAAAGGAAAATGACCAAACTAGATATAGGGGATGTTGAGCTTTGCTCAAAAATTACAAGTTTGGGCAGTTCAGTTCAATGTTTGTTTAATGAATGAATTCATTGTTCCCACCATTTCACAAGCTTGTAGAAAGCTGTCCAGAGAGTTCTGGGGAAAAGATCTTTTAATTTCCAGAACAAACACACTGAAAAAAACACATACTTTTCTTTGCACAAATATTTTAAAAAGTAAATTTCACATATGGAATTAAGTAAACTCTACTTAATTAAGTGAAAGTAGCAAAGAAAATAAGTAATTTTAACTTGGCTAGTAAAAGGTTAAGTGATATCTATTTAGTTGAAGTTTCCTTTACAATACGTTTCACTATATTCAACAATATAACATTGAATTAAATGCCCCTTTTTAAGTATATGCTTTATTAAATATCTATTGTATTAATTACTTAGATGTTTCTATGTCATTATTTACTGAACTGTCTTCCAACTAACTTTTAAGTCTTCAAAATGAAGCTGACTTGCAAGGTAAAGTAAAACCCTTTGAAAAAAATTGTGATAACTGCAATTCAGTAAGTCCCACTTTCAGTCTTTCTAATTCAAATCAGTTCAACATCTTTTGAGTGTGAAGCCAGAAGAAGATAGATTATCTGTACTAAAATTGTCATGCTAGCAATTCATCGCCCTTGCCTTCAGTGGTTTGAATCCTCACACAAACAAAAACTGAATTTAGGATTGTGGATTAATCAGGATTATTTAAATTCAAACCAAATAGTTACTAAGAAACAGTGTTTGCAATTGTTCTATCTACCTGTCATTTCATTAGTTAAAGGATTTGAATAAAAAAAATTCAAGGGACAAGAAGATACTGATTGCAATTTTTTTATTATTTTTTTATTTACTTTTTATTTTAGCAATAGCCAACATACTATACACATTTAGAATAATCTTGCTGGTAGTAAATGCACATATGGGAATGTCAACTGAACTTAATTTGAAATTAATTTAAACATTGCTGAGGGACTAAAGTCATAAGTCAGATGTAGCCTATAGAACACTCAACATGTATCGATACATGTATCAACACAAATGTTACACAAAATATGATTGCCATTACAACATGCTTTTGAGATTTCATAAAAAAAAACATAACAGCTGTTCCTACAATTTAATAAACAACATAGCAGCTGTTAATACACAAGGGATTGTGAACGTGTGAAAAGTTTGTCCGATTTATGAGTGTCAAATCCTTATGTGGCAGAACGAATTTAGATTACATGGCTAAGAACATCTGAGTCTATCAATAAAATATCCTTAATAAAAAGCACAAATGGACCATACCATCATAAGTATAGCTTGACCTATGAATTTTGTACTGTACACATAAGGGCTTTTGCACCAGAGGAACCTTTTCATAGTTCCTATAACTATTGGCAGAAGTACCCTGATTTTGGCACGTTTACACCACAGGAACTAGGAACGATTTTAGTTCTAGGAACTCATTTTGGAAGAACAAATTTAGCCCCTACTTCAGATTAGGGTCTAAAACTACCGGAAATACCAGTGATGTTAACGTACACTGATTGGCCGAATGCACACGAAACCCTTTTTTTAAGCAGTGTAAACGCAGATTATAGCCTATATATTTACTCCAAAAACTAACTCCACGAACATGGAAAATAGTGATAGATTGGCCTCTTAACCTTTACGCTGAGGAGAAAATTCATTCAACACTACTTTGAGGGGACCAAGGGGACGAGATTTCTCATTTCTGCTCAGCTAGCAACACTGGACATCAAGCACACGGTATACGCTAATAACTTTTCATATACTGTCTTTGTATAACAGTTCTCTAATAACGTATTTGACAGATAGTAAAATAATAAAGACTGAGAATGCGGGATCAGACATTTTTAGCGCCGTCAAAATAAAGGTCCGCCGCACCGGCAAAATAAAAGTCACAACAAGCGCGGCTTTATGTCACTTCAGAGTACCTACCATATTTATGTCACTTCAGAGTACCTGCTGGCAGGAAAATGTTCCTAAGGGAACCATTAGTTCTCCCTTCTGACTAGTTCCAAGAACTAAGTTTCTAGTACCCGGTGCGAAAGCCCCTAAAGTTTGCATTGATGGTTTTTGCTTGAAATGCCCATGTAATTGCAGATATGTAAAATATTTATTTCTTGTTAATAGATTTGGGCAAAAATTAGCACATATAAAAGTCGCTGGTCTCTCATTTGTTTGTTTTTATGAATGTATGTGCATGTCTTTCTCATACCCTTTTCAAGTCACTTGGGTTCAGCACTTTCCCAATGAAAAGAAGTGCCCCTGATGGCTCATCCCTGACTAGAAAGAGGAAAGGCCGGTCCACGCGATACGTTAGAGCCAGTGATTGGCCTTTGGCAGTGGGGGTGTTGCTGGCATACTCTGCACCCTCTGGAGCCGTCTCCAGCACAACCATATGTTGGACGCCATTTAACTTGACTGGCTGACTGGTGATTTTGATAAGGTCCGTCTCTGCCAACCATTCAGACAGACCTGAAAAAAGAAAAATGATTGGTAACTATTTACAGAAACAATTTAAGAAAAAAAAATTGATTAGCTATTAGCTAACAAAAACTGTGGATGTGTTGTGTCTCACCCAGGTCCGAGAGGGAAGGCAGCAGGTCGGTCCTGTAGCTGAGTTTGATAACGGGAAGAGTAAGCAGCACCTGCACTGCGTGGAGGGTATTGGAAAGGTCCTGGACAAACTCAGCTGTAAGTGCTTCCTCTATTAGAGTCAGATTCTGAGTCACTTCATCGGGCAAGAAGAAATACATGCTCACTCCATCCACCATAGGAACCTGGGCTATCTGTATGAGATGAACACATAGAAAATCACATAAAAAGAAATAGAAACTCCATTTCCAATTCTGACATTATGTGCTCTCATATTTGTTGCATGACTTAATCAATGCAACACAAAAGGAGTAATCGGAGATGTATAGTAACGAAGTAGAACTACTTAAGTACTGTACTTAAGTACTAAAATGCTGTATCTGTACTCTACTAGAGTATTGTTTTTTTTTCCTCATACTTCTACTTTTACTTCAGTAGATATTTTTGATGAATTTAATACTTTTACTTCAATTATTTTTTTAATGTTCTGCTAGTTACTCGTTACAATTATAAAACTTTTACGAATCATTCGTTGCAAGTTGGCTTTCATGCTGCCTAAATCACACGCCAGTTTTATAGGGTAATGGTATTGATTGACACACACATTGACAACTAATGCAGGGGTTGTCCTGCAATGACATTTTTTTTTTTGGGCGGCCGCCAAAGCAAATTTGTATCCCGCCAAAGCGCCTTATTTGATTGCTAGTTCAAACTTTTGACTGCTTTCTTTAATAATTACATGACACAATACTTGTACTTTTAGTACTTAAGTAGTGAATTTTTAAATAAACTACTTGCAATACTTAAGTACAAAAAATGTTGAATACTTTAGTACTTCTACTTAAGTGTGGTGCTTAAAGAGCACTTCAACTTCTACTCAAGTCACTTATTTGATAGAGCACTTGTACTTTTACTCAAGTCCAGGTTTATAGTACTTTATACATCTCTGGGAGTAATATAGGAGATGCTGGCTGTTCTTCTTCTTTTTTTTTTAATCGCTTTTATTGCTGATGCTGACAGGACTTGCTACAAGCAAGTAAAGCCAAGTGTATGTCATAGAAAATCCCCCAGGGGCAGGTAACAAACTAGATGACAAAGGTGATGATGTTCTGATCCTGTTTATTCAACCCGATCTCACGACCAAATCGTACGAATTCGACGAATGATTATAAAGTGGCTAATTCGTAACAATTCATACAACCTCACTCGTACGAATTAGTACGATTTTGCTAAATCGTACATATTTTACGAATTGGCCAATTCATATAAATTCGTAAGAATGACCTAACTCTTACCCCGCCCCTAAACCTACCCATCACGTGGGTTTAGACAAATCGTACGAATTCGTACGAGCGAGGTCGTACGAATTAGACACTTTTTAATCATTCGTCGAATTTGTACGAATTGGTCTTGAGATAGCGTAGGTTTATTCGAAAAGTATTTTGTTTGTAGTGATTTGATTAATTAAATTGGCAACTGCTTGTGACAACCATTCATATTAGCGCTATAAAACACTCCATTCTGCAGATTATGGCATTATTAGCAAGAATGAATATGCCATTAGATCAATGAATGAGGGCATTACTCATGATTAGCCCGGATTCACCTCATATTGTGACATACAGTAGGCTAAATACATTTTTGGGCCCCCACTATACCCCTGACCCCAGTAGCTTACATATTTGCTAACATTGCTATTTGAATTAGCTAAACATGCTGCTGCTGTATCTTACTTTACAAGTAACATGCCAGCAATGCTTTGACAGCTGCTTATTTCCTAAGAAATTCACTCTAAAGCGTTAAAACGGGACTGATAAAATAATAGATCATTGTTTGATGTATGGTTATAAGGAATTAATAAAGCAGACCACGCAATATGCATTGCGATATAACATAAGAAAGACCGTTCACTTATCTTAAATGATGGAATTCAGAGGATTTCTGAAAGCACGCTGCAACAGCTACAGAAAATGCTGACCAGTATTTGAAGGTAGAGCAGCAAGCCCATTGGCTACTGATACAGCAGGAACCAATCAGCTGTGCCCTATAGAGAATGATGTGATTGCAAGCAGATTGAGTTAAGGACCCATCAGCCTGCACCATCTAGAGTTTCATGACAGAACTTTATAAATAGATATCATCAAAGTTACTATCATGTGCGCTCTGTTTTGTATGAGGAACTCTATATTGTATGAGGAACAGTCCTCCATCTTCAACCCTATTTCCACATGTTCAAAATCCATCACAGCTCACTGATTTAGTAAGATTATAGGCAGATAATCTTACCAGGTAGGGGCAGACGTTTTTTCGCCCCTACCTGGCCGAACCAATTTGATTCATTTTTTAAAACCCAAAAATATTTGTATCGGTATCGGCCTTCAAAATCCTTTATCGGTCGGGCTCTAGTTCTGTCGTCTGTCGGTGCACCATTTGGAGAACGCCAAATGTGTTTTGTTCAGTTCATGGTCTGTTCTTGTCGGTTGTTTTGTTCATGTTTTTCTAGTCCAGAGTTTTCTGTTTATCTTGTTATTTTGAGTTTGTGTTTAATAAAATAACCGCTGTGCTTAGATCCTGCCCTTTTTTGATCCCTCCAACCACTGACATTTGTACATGCATAATACAACAGGCACTGATACCGTGCAGCCAAGGTCAGGGTCAATACCCATCTTCACTGGGTAATTCTCCTGCTCCATCATGGGAATGAGAGTTGGCGCTTCTCCATCTCTTTGGAAGTTCTCCAACTTATTAGCTTTGCTGAACCTAGTTATCCATTTACCTACAAAAAAAGTCAATAAAAAGCACTCAAATCACTGCTGGGAGATACATCTCAAACACTTAGTGAAGATTCATTTTCAATGTCACAATTAACCATTAGCTCTCAATTAAAAAAGTGTTTTGAATCAGAGGCCATTTACCATTGAAGGAGGCAGCTCCGACAGGCAGCACGGATATTTTACGAGAAAGAGGGGAAGGAACAACTTGTTCCACTTTTCCACCAGTCTGCTGTTTGAACCAATCATTAACAATCTTGAGGTCCCGCGCTCCACCTGCAAGAGTTTGAGGCCGGACCCCATATTGCTTCTCTACACTGTTGAGGTATTCCAGCCTGAGACGGAGTTCTGAAACGCACAGGGATGAAAGAACACACTCTTTCTCTTGTACAACAGCACTTTAGGGTCACAGAAACAAAATTTAAGATTACAAGAGTTATGAGTTAAAAATATGAGAATAAAGTCCTTAATAAATCGTATTGGTACAACTTTCACTCAATGAATGACTCAATGGTTTGACTTTTTATGATTTTTTTCATTATTCTCAAAATGTTACAACTTTATTTTCATATTGATAAGACTTACATGAATATTATTCTTGTATTTCTGTGGCTTTAATCTAATAGGTTTCTCAAAATTCTCAGAAAGACCCTTATTCATCGTCTGGTGTCGTTTAAAGCCCATTGAAGCTGCCCTGAAACGGTCATTTGGACCTTGAACCGTTTGGTTCCCAATGAAGTTCATTATATGGAGAAAATCCTGGAATGTTTTCATCAAAAACCTTAATTTCTTTTCGACTGAAGAAAGAAAGACATGGATGACATGGGGGTGAGTAAATTTTTTTGTTTTAAAGTGAACTACTCCTTTAATTTAACAAATATTATGACTTGAATCTTGTATCGCTACGATTTTATTCCCGTGTAATTTTAACTTTGTTCTCAAAATATTATTTTATTCTCATAATCTGAGATTTTTTTTTGTTTACGTGGCACAAAAATGCTGTCATACTCTTGAACACATGCAAATACACCTATTTCAAAATGACAAACACCCACTTCTAGCCAAAAGGATCCGTTCTGCTGACTTGAAGCCTTTGGCAGGTGCCCTGAGTGAGGAGAGAAGGTCTCTCAGCGTGTCATGGAGCTGACTGTCTTGCAGGGTGTGATAGCGGAGGGCCCTGTAAATCTGTTTCTCTGCTCGTTCAGATGCCCCTATGACAGATAATACCAAATTTAAGAACTCTTTCAGTTAAGAATTAAAGCTGGCTGAACTCAAGCCTTAAAAATTGGGTGATTGGCCCCACAGCAAGAAAAGCATAACCTTCCATAGTGGAGCAGAGCCTCACCCATTGAAAGCTGCGTGAATGCTGCTGAGATACTCGTGGGAGACAGGAAGACGCTGGCCTTGGGGTCACGTGCTGCCAGCTGACGGAACAGGTTGTAGCCAAAATCAGAGGTTGCGGCAGCCAGCTTGGTGCGTGGTGTGGTAAAAAGTTCAACCACCTCTTCCTCACCTTCAGGCTCCTCTCTATCTGTCTGTAGCAGATTGGACAGTTACAGACAGTGAAATGACATAAGAAGAGAACGCATCTGAGGACTCGTGAAGTACTACTTACCAACTGAGCATGTGAGAGGGAGAGAAGACTCCATAAACCAAACAGCAGGACTACCTTCCTCATCCTAATAAATACAAAGACAGAAGCTGTGAATCAATGATGGCAACTCTTGCTTATCATCTGGAGAGAAAAAAAGAAAGAAATCTTGACAGCAACCTCTTGATAACAATTTTGTTTACCACCAGTATAGCAATACGATTAGATAAACTGATTTGTGTTATTGAACAGTATGACCGAATAGTAATAATAATAAATATCTACGTAATACTATAAATAGAGCCATTCAAAATAATCTTTCTTTATTACTAAAAGTGTTTGGTCTAAATTATTATTTTATAATAAAATGGAAAATATAAGTTAACACCACATCATTTGCATTAAACTTGAACAGGTTCAAGAATTGTTCCAGCAGCAGTTTCCAACAAGGCCTAAAACTTCCCAACGTTCCTTCAGCACATCTGGTTGCCATTATACTTTCTTGCTGAGTTCTTGTTCATCAATGGAAAAAAAAAAAACCTAACACTAATATTTTCACATTCATCTAAATGGCTCCCTCACTGCATCTGCCACGCAGTAAAAAAGCTGAGCATTACTCCATATCCACTGGGCTGAGCTTCACATTCCACACAATCTGAAAAAGACATATTTGTGAAACTTTGCATGCAGCAATAAATAAATAAATAATAATCTTTAGGAGGAAAGATATGGAAATTATAGGCTATAGCAGTTTTGTTACACTCTTTTTTTAATAGAAGATTCCAATCCCCAAAATCAAACGAGATGTTTTGTTTATAATACAATATGATGCATTTACAATCAACCAGAACAGTCCTATTAAAGAAGAGAACTCTGTCGCTACAAACATAAATAAATAATAATAATAATAGATTTTACAATGTATGAAATAACTGTGTTTCTAAGATTACAACACGTATAGTGATTTTTAAAATGGTCTGACCTGTTTTCTACTCCACTGTCGTCTCGTGCAGATTTCAGCACACAGCTGTCTTCGTCAACTGTGCTCGAGCAGACGCATCAGCAGTGTTTCAGTGAGGAATCCCAGAATCCCGCCCTTTGCTGACGCTAGAAGGTGGTCTGAAACTTCTGAGGAGATAGTGGTGAGGATGGACTCGAGTCTCGATTCTTTTCCGGTCACCAAAAGATTTGTTCGGATTCGTACTGATCTTTGACAACATGTGACAACGAAACAAAATATCAGTTTCAGTGCACGATTTCTTCTTTTAAAAAATTCCCGAACGAAACTTATTTATTTATTTTATTTTATTGCAGTTAAGTTATTACTTTTTTTGTCGACAGGTCAAAGGCTTCAGAACCATTTACTAGCATTAGAAGAAAAAAAAACTCTCGTTTCGTTTACTTTTAGCTTTTTATTTCTACTGAAAAACAGACTCCAATTACTATATTAGGCTTACATTTATTTATTTTTTCTCGGATAGTTTTATATTTTAGCTTTATACTGTAGCAATGTAATTATATGTGCAATTGTTAATCTGCACGTTTAGCTTGTTTTCAAATGACGTCACGCCACTGCGTTGCCATGGCGCGAAATACAAGTGGAGGGCAGGAAGTGATTCCTGTATTTAGAACTATAACAAACTCAAAATGCCTCTATTTTGACTCATTTATTGAGTTGAATTTATATTCATTGACTTGAATCGATAAAACCACAAGGAGTTTTTATCGTGTACCAAAAGTTGTTGTTCATAAGGGGGGAAAATGCAAGAAATTGATCGAAAAACTCTGGAAAAAAGGCTTGCAAACCTATGTCTGCGGTCAGGAGGAGCTGAATGGGAAAATGCCCGTGTGTGTAACCTTAGTGATCACTTCGTCAAAGGTGAGTTAATACAACTTAAGTGACTACGTTTCCGAAATTTGTAAAGTCAAAGTATGTCAGTCTGTAAGATGAGGTAGCTAGTTGCTGATATCTACCGCCTCGATGGCAGGAAAATATTTCAATTCAGTTGAAAAATCGCTCCTCTTCATAACGTAAGGATCACGTCCAACATATGTTTGATTTGTGGAAACTGAAATGGAAGCCCAAATCTTACCTAATTCAGACTAAAACACATCTATTTAGCCTCATATACTGACTTTATATGTAGGTCATTCTTTTTTTTTTTTTTTAGGAAAAGCACTTAATTACCATTGTTTGTCATACACTTGCAATGAAGCTAAAAATATAAACAACTACATCATTATGATGATATCCTATATTTTTACAATAAAACTGGTGACAAACATGTCTTCTAATATCCTCAGTTGTTTCGTATACAGAGCTGCATCGAACACATTTGTAAATTACTTACCTTTAACTCATTGTACGAGTTCACTCTAATACGCGTGTTTTATGCTGCTGATTGGACTGCAGTTCTGACACCCACCAAACAAGAGAATACGTATATCTCAAACCACGTTGCACACCGGTGCACGCCATTTCCAGGAAACATGACGTCCATTGCAAAACGTTGCGCACGGTTTTGAACTTGAACATGCCCCTGGTTTACATTTACACAGGTCCCTACTTGATTCTGATTGGTCAATTGTGGCACTAATGGAAAAATATTTTAAAGTAATGGCTGTTTGTCAGCATCAACACACTATAAAATAATTTCAACTCAAATGTTTCATGTCCATATATTTATTTAATTTGGCAAATAGCCATGCAATACCCTAAAAAAATGTAATCAATCAATCAGTATATGCCTGTTCACCCTGTCTGAGGTTGTTTTGCAGTAGTGACCGAATGACTAGACATTATCCTTACATAAATCTTAGTCAGGGTAGCTGCCATTGAACAGCCACATTTTTCATTCAAACTCAAATTGGCATCCATCAATCATAGGGCAGGCCATTAACAGCAACACCCTGTATTTCACATTACAGTTGTCAAAACAGGTTCTGTGATATGGACAGATCCATCTTCTCATTAGTTCCCATCCTCCATCTCCTGATGTCCAAGGAACTGCTGAGGAACTGTGTCCTTCCACATATTTAACATGTAACTTAGCATATTTTCCCTATGTGGACCATCATTTAGAGTCCCATCGCTCAAGGGGACTTTGTTTGGCTTCATGCTGCTTTCAGTTTCAGTTTTTGGGTCATCACTTTGTTCCATTGTCTCTCCAGGGTTAGGGTTGGTAACAATACCCAGGAAGAGAGGCGTGTAAGAGGCATCATCCACCAGTGCGAAGATGAACGGCATGTTGACTGCAAAAGTAGGAACTGTACGTACTAGAGTAACAGCGGTCGCAGCTGAAGCCTCAGCCCCCTCCTCGCTCAGCTCCATACTTGAGGCATGTTGTACACCCGAAACCACTAATGCACCTGGTGAGATTCTGGATAAATCAGGCCCAGTAAACAGCAAACCCAGACCTAAATGAAATAGATGAGTGTGGGTGACAGTTCTGTTTAACTGAATTATTTTAGATATTAACTGAATTATTAATTAAATAATTATTCACATCAACTTCATGTAGACCAAAGGACAGATTTTACCAAATGTCAATCAAGAACATGTAGATTTAGCCCCCTTTTTTTTTTATCTTACCCATGCTTGTGAGTGCTTGTCGCAGATCCTGCTTGAACTCAAGTTTGAATTTGGGTAATTTCACATGCATGGACTTCTCACTTTGAAACTGTTTATAAAGGTCCGATATGTTGAGCTTGGCGGCTGTGTTTGACAGATTTCCAGGCATTGGCATTGGCATTACCACCAGAAGACTCATATTTCCTTGAAAAGGAAACCTTGCAACCTAAAGGCAGTGTGAATATAAAACCAAATCAAAAGTCTCTATCTACAGGCTTTTGGCTAAATTCAAAACAAAATACTGATCCATTCCAATTACGATACAAAATTACAAAACGGATAGATTACCTGAGTGCCGTCTTCTCTATCTACAAACATGCTGAGTGGATATTTGGATCCCATCATCATGTCCACTTTTACAGAGGTTTTTTTGTCAATGTAAAAGATATCCTTTACAGTGAACTTGGAATCAAAACGGGATTGCCACTCTCCTAAGAGAAAAGACATGCTTAGTTGCTTATTTTGACATTGTTTCATATGTCTAAGTCAAATTTTAATGACTGCAAAATGTCATGTGGTGTAACCTTCAAGGTAAAAAGTAATAAAGTCTCAGGGTTACATTTGTTACCCGGTTCTTGAGATGGGAACAAGACGCTGTATCATTGCGTTGGCACTGTGGGAACGGCTTCAGCATGATCCGAGGTCTGAAGCATGTTTCAAATCTCTCAAATCCTATAGGCCGATGGAAGTCAGGTGACAAAGCGTACACTCTTAGAAGGTTCTATCAGCGCTACGTATTTGGAACCCCTAAAAGGTTCTATACACTCTTAAAAAAAGGATTCCTCTGGGTTCTATATAGAACCCTGGGGTTCCATGCTTGGCCAATAGAACCTTTTACAAAAAAAATGGTTCTATATAGAACCATTTTGGAGTAACCATTTTGGAGTTCCATATATGAAGCGGGGGATGTAACCATTTCTGGTTCTAAATAGAACCATTTCTTCTAAGAGTGTAGTGCAAGACCATAAAAGTCTTGGGAGACAGATCATGAGAAAGGGGAACACCCATCTCAAGCACAGCTTAACCAATTCAACCTGCAATCCTCATGATCAAAGCTGCCGCACTGCTTCGGTAAACATGGAACTCGAACCATGGGGCACAGATGACTGACTCTCATTCGTGACGTACTTGCCCTTTTATGGTTTTGATGGTTCGCTACGCTTTCTCACCTGACCTCTGTAAGCCAATAGGTTTGGAGTGATTTCACACATGCTTCAGACACCGGTGCACACTTAAGGCTTTCCCATAGCATCAATGCAATGAAGCAGCATCTAAGTTCCCTCAAAAGGGAACACATTTTCCTTACACCTTGAATAAATTTTGAGTGTACCTTGAGTGTCCACATTTTAATCATTTTCAAAAAGAAAATTAACATAATGTTAATGATCCTTCTGTTATATATTTTATCTAAGTTATGACAGCTTAAATGCGGACCAACCTTTAAAATGAATGGCGTTTATCAACATTAGAGCAACGTTAGGTGGAAGACTGGATATAAAGTTGGTTATGTGACCTTTGGTGGCTTCCTCCACCCATTGATTGACTTCTTTAATGGAGGTCAAATGTGCAGGTTTGGATTTGTACAGGTTCATAGCTCTGTCCACAAAGTCCTGGTTCACCCTGAAACCTTCACAAAGACAAAAGCAACTACAGAATCTACAAAAAGCACAAGTAACCCCTTCAAAAGTTGCAAATTACATTAGCACATGGTTTGTTCTGAACCTCAAGCTCAAAATAATCTTCCAGTAACGTCAGGTTTAGCTTGATCAAACCATCAGTTTTTCACCTGGTATGAGGTAGAGACGAGAAGCCATCTTGACAGCCTTGGCGGTTAGTTGTTCTTGGAGACAGCTTAAGGTTTCATGAAAATTCGGCACCTCCTTTGCCTGGAGAATTTCCAACAACTTCTCTTCTGTCTTGTTCCTTGAACCTAATGATTTTTTAAATGAATAAAAACAACATAAAATTTTATAAAATCACCCTTTGCATGATTGGCAATGATTTGTTTGTGTTTGTGTATGCTGACCTAAAGCAAGCTCAGCAAGCGTGAGAGAAATACTCAGAGGTGATATGATTATATTTGGTTGCTCAGACCCAGGCTGTAGTTTTTCTAAAAGCGCCAATCCTAGTTTAGCCACTGCACCACCAACTGCTCGTTGAGCCTCCAGGCTTAAGGCATCGTTGCAATTCCCTTTGCCATAGTCTGTTTCATTAGAAGCCTTGATTGAAGAGAAAAATATTGTAAAAAAGACTGTGTGCTTTCTCAAAGAACTAGAGTGGAATTGAGCAAGATTTAATATCTCTAGTATCTTACCATCATTCCAAACCTACAGAAACAGAGCAATATAAGCACTAAAAGGCAGTGCTTCATGTTCTTATTTTTGGCCTGGAAGACACAGAACAGATCAAAATATCTTCAGATGTTTTTACTCCACAATAATTAGAAACATGTCATTGCACAACATTTCATTAGAACATCATTGTATGTGATTCCACACAAAGTATCCAGGGACAGGCAAATACGTACAAAGGTAAAGATCTCACCACATACATTGTAATGTAACACTAAACTATATCCTCATTATGCAATATATATTTAGTAATTTCTTTTTAATTACCGGTTTATAGTTTTTTAGGTTTTTGGCATTCACTGCGACATGAATAAAAGTGGATGCAAATTAGACATTTTGCTCCTTGTTACCATTGTTGAGTTTGCATGCCAAGTATTTTTTTTCTTTTTTGACAACCCTTCAAGTTTCGCAGAAACAAAAACACAAATAGCACAACACAAGAGTAAATAGAAAAATGCCGCCAAGCCAGCAGTAAAAAAAAAAAAAATGTTTCGGTTTGTTTAATTCAGTGTCAGTTGTCTTAGACAATATCTTCATAAAATTTTTCATGTCAACACATAAAAAGCATACGATGACACGTGCTACACCTTAAAATATACACATTTTATACCTTTTGTTGACACTTTATGATGTTATTCATATAATGTGTAAATTATTATATTTTAAATTAAGTGATTTGAGATAATTTAGCACAATTTGATATGCAAAAACAAACTTTTACATTTATCATAGCTTGTTTATACCTTGCACACATGTGTTTCAGATTATTCATGAGTTAAGCTACAGATGACGATGAAAAATGCAGGCAAAGAGATAAACTTACTACGATTTTGACAGGAAAGTGGTGATAAATACAAGGAGAGTGAATGATGTAGATCCAGAACAGATGACTGGAGTCGAATGCTCTCAGACACTGTGCTGCTGGTTAATGTTTCATCATCCACTGACTTCTGTCACCATTTAGTTTTAAATGTAAATATTAATATATGTG
Source organism: Pimephales promelas (assembly GCF_016745375.1). Next base: position 174,800 of record NW_024121433.1, on the reverse strand, counting down.
ACCCTATGTCAAGGATCCCACCAAATCACGACCAAAACAGAGATTAATCAGTTTGTGATAGAAATCCAAAACTGTTATTTCACTAAAATAAAAAAATAAAAATAAATAGGAAGTAAAAACAATAATTTAGTTGTTTGTTAAATGAGATTGTGTCCAAGGACATAAACAATATCAAAATTAATCCTATTTTCAATTATATAAAAAGAATGAACAAACATAAGGCATTGCACTAAAATACATGGCAATTCCCTGACCATAAAAAATGAACAAACAACAATTAGTTAATGATCAAACTTATATAAATAGATTATCTCTAGCTAACTTTGATAGTCTTTGGTGTAATTATATGCATCTAATACTTTAGAGTGACAAACCATTTATTGCAAAGTTTCCAGGATGTTATTAAATCCTTCTATCACAACTAGAATTTGCAATGTTTGCAAGTAGTTTCAAAAGCCTTAAATGGACTTTATTTGTCCAGTGTACCCTGTACTGTTCCAGCAGTCCACCTACACAAAACCTTGAATTCTCACTCCCGCCCCGTTAGACTCAATGCCCACTATACTAATCTAGAACAAGGCCCCAACCTGCAAAAAGTCATTAATGGTTATTAAAATATTTGTAACTTTTGGTAGTTAAATCAATGATCACAATTAATAAGATCTTAAAAGTATCACAAATATATTTCTGTACCATTTTAGATATATACTGTAATATTACACTACACAAAATTAATGAGAGAATCTGTCCGTCATTGATGCTTAAATTAACCCAATAGAACCCAGCATACAACAGTAGTGTAACTTATGTCCAATTGCACTAATGCCCAATAGCTGTGTGATTTTGTAGCTAGATGCTTTAGAATGGTAAAATGAGGACATTGAAAATGTCATGCACTACATAGGAGTCTAGAGGGCGCCACAGCTAAACAAATAGACATCTGAAGACTGTGGGAACCCTCGTCTAGATATCCTCTGTATATAACCACTGCGCATTTTGCCGTCTCATAATGTGCACTAGTCACTTAACACTAGTCAAAACGTCCAAACCATGGACACAGTGATACACTGGTCCTGAGAAATCTCGGGAAATTTTAACATTGTGATTTCCAGGTCATGAAAAATCATAGAAATAAAAAATGATGATTTCTTCTAGTGAAATATGGAATAGTTTTGCTCAGTAATGCTTAGCAAAATATTTCAGCGGCATATTGGACTCTTTTTTGTTGTTGTCACAATCTAGTTTTGTTTTCATCCCGACCCAATTAATGGGCCCTCCATGTGTGGCCCTCCACGGGGACCTTCCTGACAGGATGTTAAAGGGTTAGTTCACCCAAAAATGAAAATTAAGTCATTAATTACTCACCCCCATGCTGTTCCAACCCCGTAAGACCTTCGTTCACAAATAAAGATATTTTTGATTGAATCTGAGAGCTGGATCACTCTTCCATTGGCTTCCTAAGGGAATGGCTCTTGACGGCCCATAAAGTCATTAAAGAAAAGGTTTAAATATTCCATGTGCCTACAGCGGCTCAATTATAAGTTTATCAAGCGACGAGACTACTTTTTGTGCGAAAAAAACATAAATAACGGCTTTATTCGACTATTCCAGTACTTCCTTATTGGCGCATGCGCGAGAACTGAGACGAGGACGTTCTCATTCGACCACTTCTTGTAACCGGCTGCTCACCGCTTAGGAGTTTTACCGCCACCTACCGTATAAGATGATAATAAGGCACACTGTCGTTTTTTGAGAAGATTAAAGGCTTTTAAGTGCACCTTATAGTGCGGAAAATACGCTAATTGAAAAGCGTATGTACAGCGCGCATCTTCCTCTGCTTGTAAACAGAAAGTTTTGCGCTTCCAGCTATATCAGCACATCATCTTATACGGTAGGTGGCGGTAAAACTCCTAAGCGGTGAGCAGCCGGTAACAAGAAGTAGACGAATGAGAACGTCCATGGAATAGTGGAATTAAGTCGTTATTTATGTTTTTTTCGCACAAAAAGTATTCTCGTCGCTTGATAAACTTATAATTGAGCCGCTGTAGGCACATGGAACATTTAAACATTTTCTTTAATGACTTTATGGGCCGTCAAGAGCCAGTCCCTTAGGCAGTCTATGGAAGAGTGATCCAGCTCTCAGATTAAATCAAAAATATCTTTATTTGTGTTCCGAAGATTTCTCAAACCCAGGCATGGTTACGTAGCCAAGGTGCTCTCAACGCCATTGAGTCTGGTTTTGTTGCAAGTATATTATGTTAGTTGTTACTGACTCATATTATTCAGGCCCGACAGGTACTTTTTTAACACTCGTGAAGTACGTTCTTATTTAAATATGGTACCTACTCACATAGTACGCGATTTCGGACGCAGCCTAGGTCATTGGTCGTACGTCAGAGTCGCCCACACCATTGGATGTGCCGATGCGTTTTACGTATAAGCTTCGGTAAATCGAGGAAAAGGAGTTTCCCCACTGCGTATAGCTACGCCATACTCGTTTCCTCTCTCAGGGAACTGAGGTTACGATAGTAACTAAGTAGATCTCATGACTGACTTTGATTGTACAGGCGATCAGACTGGGCAGGGATTTATACGATGTCCACCCGTGAATGCAGACACATCATTGGCTGGATTACGTTTACATTACACTGAGATCCGATCACAATGCGTCCTCAATTACCTCCAAACCTGGACACGCTGATCAGATAACATTCTGATCAGAAGTGCGTTTACACTTGTCTTTTCAATGTAGACATCATCCGGATACAGGTCGCATGTTAAGCCACGTGAGACACTTTATAACGTTCTCAGAACTTTGTGGAAAGGTTCTCTTTTTAATTGATTTACTTACAGTAACGTCTTTACACCGTAAAAAAATAATCCTGTTAAAAAAACTACTGGCAGCTGTGGTTGCCAGAATCATACTGTAAAAATATGGTGTGTTACTGTTGTTGAAATCAACAGCTAAATACCATATTGTCAGCTACAGTATAAAACTATAATTGAATAGCTATGCTGTAACACAAAAACAGTAACACACCGTATAATTACGGTATGATGCTGGTAAGCACAGTTGCCGGTAGTTTACCGTTTTTTTTTGTTTTTTTTTACAGGATTTTTTTTTTACTTACAGTAATGTCAGTAACATTTGATCTTTAATAATGTTTTCAAAAAGTTCTCAAAAATCGTTTATGGAATATTTTTACCTTTACCTAAACGTTTTGTAAATTGTTAATACTTTGACAATGTTCAAAATATGTTTGTGAAATGATGAGTTGGAGTGTTGCCTTACAACATTTGTATATGTTGTATATGTATATATATGTGTGTATTGTAAAACCTGATGCGTTAGTTCAACTCAAACCGTTTGAGGAAACCGATTGCCTTAAATCATTTAAGTTTATTAACTCAAACAATTTAAGCATAAAAAATATTTGATATGTTTTCAAATAACTCAAAAACTTATTGTTAAGATAACTTGGGTAAAATAAAGTTAACAGTATTAATTAGTTACTATAACTTAAATCTGTGTAGTACACTGTGAACCCGAATAAGTTGGCAGAACTCAGATCACTTTTATTAGTATAAACTTATCTGCTGTGCTGATGTAGAAAATGCTATCATATTAGAAAGAAACAGTATGTTATAAGCACTTACAAGCACAGAAGCACTTGTTGAATGAGTGTAATAATATTAAGGGACAATTTGCTCTCAAATCAAGCTGAATGCACCACTTGTCACCATGATGGTAACTATCCGCCAACATTAACAAAAATTATTCTAAATTAGCATAACAAAACATTAATCACTACTAAATCTCTCACTTAACATTAATCTTACACACACAAAAAAAACAAAAAAACGTTATATTGCACTTAATTTTAGCATTTACACTCTTTCGAGTGCCATTGGCAAAGCATGCTGGGAAATAGATATCCCAGCCGTTTCAGTTAAACCTAAGTTCGTCTAAATTAAAATAAATAATTTCATAAAACTCAAAACAATGAAGCAGTTCAGTTTACTTAAAATATATCAGTTCTGTGAACTTGAAAGAAAAAGAAAGTGCTAAATACTCCTAAAAATTAATTTAACTGAACTAATTCGTTGAATTTAAGTTTGTCCTTCTCAAACCAATTAATTATTTTGACCGTTAGGGTTTACAGTGATATATATATATATATATATATATATATATATATATATATATATATATATTTAAGGTTTTCTTCATGGGAACATTATAAACGTTCTTAGAACATATTATTGTCAGCTGTGTATTTTTCTGATTTAAAACTTAGTTAGTTCAATTTAATTACAATACTTCAAATTCCAGTTTTAGATACAATTCTATATTCTGAATTAATTAATTAATTTGAGTCCATTTAGCTCTAAAAGGGAGTATAAAAAATATTCTACACTATACAAGTTCCATATAGACCAGATGAACAAATACTGACACGAAGACTGACCAATAAACTGTTCCACATAGCTGTCACAAAAGACACTTGGATTTGGTTTAGTGTTCATTTGACATTACTGTGTACTTTGTATTGTCTTTGTTTTGTCTGTTAAATATTTTACAATTCTATGTTGTAAATCTATAAAATGTGAACATGTCCTTGTGTGCATTTGTGACCATTGGGGAATAAATCAAAACTGTCAAGTCGAGTTTGATCCACCACTTTTAACTTTCTTTGATTACATACTTTTGCTGTATCATAAGCAATCCCTTTGTTTTTGTCTCTTTGTTTTTACAGTCTAGCAGCAGCAAGAAGTTCACCTGAAACACAAAACTTGGGTTGATCAGGATTTCCCATAACTCACCGATTTGAGGAAACCTCATCCTTATGCTCTCACAGAGAACTATTGTCAGTATCTCAGCAGGTCTGTGAGTCTGACTCCCTGCTGGTGCTGTGTAGAGTTTCAGCAAAGGCACCAATACCCTCTGTTTATCTCCCTGTCATTCAACTCTACTCAGATAAGAGCTTCTCCTTGCGCTCCCCCATCCAATCCCACTTTCATAGTTCATTCAGTTCGCTTACTTTCAAAGACTTTTGTGAGAAATATCAATCATGAATTTTGGGATTTGTGAACAGTAAAGGAGATGTTAAAGATAGAAGAAGAAGTGTTTCTGTGAGCAGATATCTACAGTATTAGGGTCTTACATTGGTCTGTTGAGAAGACCGAAAATAGCTAGCCTATATTTTTAATGTGTATTAGGATGACTGACAAAGACATAATTCATGAGATTCCTCTCGCAATCGTTGTCATATTGAATAAACCAGACCTGCATCCGACTGTGACAAGTAAGGTATGTTGACGAAACTTTGGTGATGAAATTCATAGGTTAATATTTAAGAATTGAGAACCGGTACAAACCATGCACGCGCATTTATGCGCTTCAGTGTGTGTGCGTGTGTGAATGAGAAAGACAGAGAGAAAGAGAGAGAGAGAGAGAGAGAGAGCGATCCCATGCACTGTCCACAGATCAGTACACAGAAGTTTTGCCTCCCGTTTGGACTTTTCTTTGTAAAGTTATCCTAAACCCACAGGCCTGATGATGGCTTCACATATTCTGAACCTTATATGGAGGATGAAAAATGGACTGATTCTCTTTTGCACCCCATTCCTTCTCCTTCCTTTGCCACTTGTCATTGGAACAAAGGTGAGGCTAATTGTATGATGCATGTTAAATGTTTTAAATTGGCAAAAATGTGATTAACTGAAAAGCTGAAGATCCATAAATATAAATGCTGTGTCGTGATTGGCCAGTGAGTGATTTGATTTGACAGCGAAAGAGAGTCGAGAAAGACCCTGAGTTTACGCATCTTTCGAGGTTCTTTCAGTCGGATTTCTCTGTGCCTTTGCGACCAAAGGGGTACGAGTACGAGACCATGCATAACACTGGGGGCGACACATTCCTTCACCACAAACACACAATGCCCTATATTTGTCTTAACCCTTTCCTGTCAAAAGTTTTTTTTTTTCGTAACAAATCATTATAAGAACGTCTCAATTCAAATATCCTACCCTGAAGAAAAAATGGTCCACTTAGAAAATGTAGGCTACTTTACGTGATAACATCTACAATAAATGGTTTTGTTGAAATGAAATACGTGATTTAAGATTATTGTAACTGAATTCAAACCTGAAAAAACAAGGTTTTACGGAAACATGACTGTAAGTATATCACCTGATTTCTCCAAAAAGGTAAAATTACTTAATACGTTTGATACTTTTTTGTTTTATATGATGATCCACATTGATATAAATACACTTTAGTTGGTCAAAGCAGGTCAAATTAACTCATATGTTAGTATGACAGAACTTGCACCTGCATAGAAAAATGCGACCTTGCGAATCGATTCGTTCATTGGCTAACGTGGGCTTGAGCCTCTCGTGACACTTCCACCTACAGGTTTGACATGCTCTTGCCGGGTTCAGGGGTGCCCAAACTTTTTCCTACGAAGGGCCAAAAATCAAACTTGATTGTGGGCCGTGGGCCAAAAGTAAATTTTGCATCATAAATCAAACGGTATTACATTAAAGTTGCTATGGGTTTATTTATTTTATAATATTTAAAATAAATATAAAACAACTTCAATCTGATTAACTAATGCAGTTTTATTTGTAAAGTTTTGCATTTTAAAGAAATCCCCTCTCCCCGGACGGTATGGCGGGCCAAATCAAAGGATACCACGGGCCAACTTTGGCCCGCGGGCCCTAGTTTGGGCATCTCTGGTGTAAACGAACACTTTTCTGAAAACTGAAAGGTGTGCACAACGTTATTTTTGAAAATGGAGAGGGTGAAATGTCCTCAAGAAGAAGTGACAACAAGTAAAATGCAACAAGGCATTTCTGAACGGTTAGTTGATGAATTTAGTAGTTTAGCCTATGTGTAGTTTCTTCTAGTCAAATTAGCATATTCTGTCATGATAATCTATTGCTGTGTCCGAAATCTCCACTCAAAGCACTACTACTACCCTCTATGTTGGGGGTAGAGAGCAGTGTAGTGAGCTCACCAGCATTTAGAAACACCACTTTCGGACACTACTCGATCGTCTCTTGGCGCCGTTGATTACATCTGTCATCTGGTGCCGAGCCGGCTCTGGGCTAAATAGATTTTTTTTTTTAAATAAATACATTACATTATATTGAGCTTATTTCTCCAAAATTTAAAAACCAAAAGTGATTTCTGGCCGTTTTTGTTATAATGCGCTACTCCACTCATGATTAATTTTACGATCAGCGCAATGTTAGTGTACACTACTTTTCAAAATGCATTCTGGGATAGGCTACATTGAGTGGACTATAGGGTATAATAATCATCACTATACATTCGGACAGCACTACAAAATGGCGAGCTCACTATTGAGAATGAGGAGTTGACATCATTTTACAGTGCCCCTCCCCTTTCCGCCATGTTGGTAGGATTCCCACGACAAAACAGTATTGATTACGTGTGTTTTTAGCTCGGTAGTAGAGGAGTTTCTCGCAATACCGCACTGTTTTACCATGCCTGGAAGTAACTGCTGCGTTAAAAACCGATAAAAACCCTGGTAACCGATAGCGTCACCTACCATCATGGCCGAATGGCTCAGACCCCGCCCAAATAGGCACATGACTCCTCATTCTCAATATAGTCCACCATATAGTGAGTAATGGGTGATTTCGGACACAGCATATCATGTTTCTGGGGGTGATGTTTATGTAAATTTAGGGTTTGTGAAGTCAAGGCAGGCATAGCCTACGCTGTGCAATTTTCGTCCGATTTTGAGGCAAATTCAAATTCTTTTTCGGGATTAATTTGAAACAATGTTTTTGAAATTAAGCTGTTTTTAATTTTCATTGATGACTAATTTTTGCAGTGTTCGGACATATAGATGGTTAAAAATTTGAATTATATGCTTATAATTCATTGTAATCGAACTAAATGTTGTAGTCTTTGTCTGTCTGTACTTTACCTTGTCTGTGGCCATTGTTGACTCCAAAGCCATAAACAACGAGCGTGTGCTTGCGACAGTAGGCTCTGGCTAAATTATTTACGACAGCGGTAATGCGCAATTCGGCTTCCAACCTGTAGGGGACCGCAGAGGAAAAGTTGCTTGGTGTTGCTTTAAAAGAAAATATCTCCCTTGGCATTGAACTTTGAGCATTGCAACTTTGCAGATGTTGTTAATGGATGCAATATATTACACACTAACTTTCAACAGCAACATTACACACTAACTAAAGTTAGAAAAGAGATCATAATCAACTACCCCTTTAATTTACATGTAGGCTTAATTATGTAATATCAATTATTATACACACAATTTAAATTGACACATTAAGCATAGGCAGGTGTCATATAAGTTTTAAACATTGAGTGCCTAGCCTAAGCACATACGCTAGGCTGCTCTTCAGCACAATGGTACCCACAATAAACCCACATAAAATAACACGTAATCCCTAAATTTATTCTCCTAATACAGTCCTTTACAAAGCATGCTGGGAGAAAATAAAGAAAATATTCATTTTCTTTAATCCTGTACATTTCTGGCAATTTTTTACAGTGCACTACTGTATTCTTGCTCACCAAGGCTGCGTTTTTTTATCTAAAACACATAAACAGTAATATTGCAAAACACGTATTTTAGAATGTTTTTAAATGTTATTTATTCCTGTGATGGCAAAGCTGAATTTTTTAGCAGCCATTTATCCAGTCTTCAGTGTTATTTAAATAAAACGGACTGACTTTTGAATGATTCATATGTTCATACTCCTGGCTGTGTTCTGTTTTTCATCTGCAGGAGGCTGGATGTGCCTATGTAGTAGCACTGATGGCAGTGTACTGGTGTACAGAGGTGCTTCCACTGGCTATCACTGCTCTCCTCCCTGCTGTGCTCTTTCCGCTCTTCAGAATCATGGAGTCCAAAGATGTAAGTTTCAGGTCCTATTAACCATATTAGCATAAATTGAGCGTCAGCGTTAGAGCCCGACCGATAAAGGATTTTGAAGGTCGATACCGATACAAATATTTTTGGGTTTTAAAATCCGATATTCCGATATATCGGCCGATATTTTTTTTTAATTAAATATTGTTGGATTTCACACACGTGTAAAAGAAAAGCTAACTTTTTTGCACAAGATACAATTGATACTTTTTCTCTATGTCTAAATGTTCACTCCTCGCAAGTGTAACTTCATTTTACAATGCAGGGACTGTAACTAGAGATATGCTAGTTATAAATACAGTAACTTTATATGCAGAAAAAGTTAATTGTGGTTTCCAAGCTCATTAATGTTAACGTTAGCGGTCTTCCACTGATGATAGTGGCATGATATAGCTTTGTGGTTAGCTAGTCTATGATGAGCCATAATTTAGCAATAGATAACATCATACTGCAAATTGTAAAACATACATTTTCAATATAACAGGCCAAGGAGAGATGATTGAAGCGTGTTTTGTCCATTTTTATTTTATTTTTTAAATATTCATTTATCGGCCATTATAACTGCCGATACCGATATTTTGGAAAATGCCTAATATCGGCCGATATATCGGTCTGGCTCTAGTCAGCGTCAGTTCTGGCAGGTGGCCCCCGGTTGGCAACAGCTGGAGAGTTGAGAGTGGAGTGCACATGGTAGGAAGCTTGGATGATTCCGGAAGTGATCCGGAAATGGAAGAAGTAGTGAAAAACTGGGGTCAGATTTCGGATTCTGATAGTGAAAAGGGAAGACATCAGGTAAGAAGAAAGGAGCAACACAAGGTAATGATAAAATTCGCATCTGAATCTGCAATAAATCCGCTGAAATTAAATAAAGCTATTAGGGCAGATTGACAATGCAAACATGTTGAGGGGTGGTAAATTGTTATTATTTTGTAAAAATATCAAGCAACAGAAAAAGGCACGAATGAAGATGTTACTGGGGAAAAAAAGTAAGTTCAATTCCAGAAGAGAAGAAATGGGTACGAGGGGTAATAACAGGAATACCGACTGACATGACAACAGAAAAAATCAAAAAGAATATTTCAGGAGCAGAAGTGAAGGAAGTAAGAAGACTTGAGTATGTCAAAGACAAAGAAAGGAAGGAAAGTCTATCTGTGATGCTACATTTTGATGAGGAGAAATCACCTGAAAGGGTATATTTAGGATACATGAGGTATATGGTTAGACCCTATTAAGATGTTTTAAATGCCAAAAATTTGGACATGTTGCAATAGTGTGTAGAGGAAAGCAAAGATGTGCAAGATGTGGAGGAGAGCACGATTACGGTAAATGTGAACAAGGAGTAAATCCCAAATGTTGTAACTGTGGGGGAGATCACTGCGCAGGGTATACGGAGGATGCCAAGCGAGAAAAAAAGTATTGAAAGTACAAAATGTCAGAGTGGAAGATGGGTTAACATATGCGGAGGCCCTGAAGAAAGTTGAACAGGAAACAAAAACAACAGAAATTGAGAAAGTTGAACCTCAGAGAATGAATAAAGGAATTGAAACCGAGAATGATCCACTGGAGATTGATAAAGTGTCTGCATTTATAGTTGAAGTGGTTAATTGCTCAACACAAACAGAAAGTCAGACAGAGAGAATTGAAATCATAGTGAGAGTTGCAGAAAACTATCAGGAAATAGAGGGAATCAGTGTGGAGATGATAAATGAAAAACTAAAAGGACAGGTAGGAAACACTGCGGACAACATGCGGTGGTTCGTAATGGTGTTACTAATTTTACTAAGTTTAATTGCAAACGGACTGGAATTTAAGAACTTTATATCAAAACAAGAAAGATGTCCAGATATAATGTGTTCTGGAGTCTTGGTTGAAACCATGTCTTGATTTTACATTACAAGGATATATTGCAATACATAGATGGAACAGGTGGAAGTGGAGGGGGGGATAGTAACGTTCATAAAACAAGATATAGGAGGATTGTAGAGATTAATCAGGAACAAGAGGTATTGGTATAATATGGGAAGGATCAGAAAGTATAAAAATAGTAAATCTTTATAATCCATGTGGTATGGTGAGAAAAGATGGTATGGTGTGGAGATTTTAATTCTCATTATACATTATGGGGGAGTCAAAATACAGATCAAAATGGATTGGTAGTGGAAGAAATGTTAGAGTTAAGAGGTCTTTTTTTGCTGTTTCATTACGTATGTGACTCAAAATTGTATATATCTGTATGATAGGTATGTATGCAGTACCTAAAGGACACCAACATGCTGTTTCTAGGTGGGCTGATGGTGGCTGTGGCTGTTGAACACTGGAACCTACACAAGAGAATCGCACTCCGAGTGTTGCTCATCGTGGGCGTACGACCAGCTCTGTAAGTAATTAATATTTTCTGGGAATATATTCATTTAAAACAGCAGTCTCAGTAATGCTTCTTCTGCCTTTCTGCAGGCTGATGCTGGGCTTCATGGGAGTAACGGCCTTCCTCTCCATGTGGATCAGTAACACGGCCACAACAGCCATGATGGTGCCCATCGTTCAAGCTGTGCTCGAGCAGCTCAACAACACAGCCGAACAAGAGCAGACCTCCAGTCCAGAGAATGAAGAGAAAAATACTGAGAAAACAAATGAAACCCAGGGTGAGAAATAATCTTAATATATCTTGAAGATATATGACGACCCAGTTCAGACATAAATAGTGAAGATTGTAAGCACTTTTTATCTGATGAGGGGTTCTAATTAGTGTATACTATTATACAAACCCGATTCCAAAAAAGTTGGGACACTGTACAAATTGTGAGTAAAAAAAGAATGGAATAATTTAGAAATCTCATAAACTTATATTTTATTCACAATTGAATATAAATGACATATCAAATGTTGAAAGTGAGACATTTTGAATTGCCATGCCAAATATTGGCTCCTTTTGGATTTCATGAGAGCTACAAATTCCAAAAAAGTTGGGACAGGTAGCAATAAGAGGCCAGAAAAGTTAAATGTACATATAAGGAACAGCTGGAGGACCAATTTGCAACTTATTAGGTCAATTGGCAACATGATTGGGTATAAAAAGAGCCTCTCAGAGTGGCAGTGTCTCTCAGAAGTCAAGATGGGCAGAGGATCACCAATTCCCCCAATGCTGAGGCAAAAAATAGTGGAGCAATATCAGAAAGGAGTTTCTCAGAGAAAAATTGCAAAGAGTTTGAAGTTATCATCATCAACAGTGCATAATATCATCCAAAGATTCAGAGAATCTGGAACAATCTCTGTGCATAAGGGTCAAGGCCGGAAAACCATACTGAATGCCCGTGATCTTCGGGCCCTTAGACGGCACTGCATCACACACAGGAATGCTACTGTAATGGACATCACAACATGGGCTCAAGAATACTTCCAGAAAACATTGTCAGTGAACACAATCCACCGTGCCATTCACCGTTGCCGGCTAAAGCTCTATAGGTCAAAAAAGAAGCCATATCTAAACGGGAACCAGAAGCGCAGGCGTTTTCTCTGGGCCAAGGCTCATTTAAAGTGGACTCTAGCAAAGTGGAAAACTGTTCTGTGGTCAGACGAATCAAAATTTGAAGTTCTTTTTGGAAAACTGGGACGCCATGTCATCCGGACTAAAGAGGACAAGGACAACCCAAGTTGTTATCAGCGCTCAGTTCAGAAGCCTGCATCTCTGATGGTATGGGGTTGCATGAGTGCGTGTGGCATGGGCAGCTTACACATCTGGAAAGGCACCATCAATGCTGAAAGGTATATCCAAGTTCTAGAACAACATATGCTCCCATCCAGACATCGTCTCTTTCAGGGAAGACCTTGTATTTTCCAACAAGACAATGCCAAACCACATACTGCATCAATTACAACATCATGGCTGCGTAGAAGAAGGATCCGGGTACTGAAATGGCCAGCCTGCAGTCCAGATCTTTCACCCATAGAAAACATTTGGCGCATCATAAAGAGGAAGATGCAACAAAGAAGACCTAAGACAGTTGAGCAGCTAGAAGCCCTTATTAGACAAGAATGGGACAACATTCCTATTCCTAAACTTGAGCAACTTGTCTCCTCAGTCCCCAGACGTTTGCAGACTGTTATTAAAAGAAGAGGGGATGCCACACAGTGGTAAAAATGGCCTTGTCCCAACTTTTTTGAGATGTGTTGATGCCATGAAATTTAAAATCAACTTATTTTTCCCTTAAAATTATGCATTTTCTCAGTTTAAACATTTGATATGTCATCTATGTTGTATTCTAAATATAATATTGAAATTTGAAACTTCCACATCATTGCATTCTGTTTTTATTCACAATTTGTACAGTGTCCCAACTTTTATGGAATTGGGTTTGTATTTGTTATTGATGTTTATTATATTTGTTATTTTATTTTCCGTTTCAAACTTTCAATTTGGAACTATTTTTCAACCATCTTTTCAGCGGTCATTAAACGTCCAAATGTTTGCCGGGACTGTACGACATGGATCTAATAAACTTGGGTACGACATGTATGTAGACAACACCAAGATGTTGTTCATTTTGATGAACGAGTTCGAAAAGGAGAGTCACAAACGCGTATCGCAGAGAGCAAGGTGAACATTTGTGCTTATAAAACTTAAACTTTGTTGTTTTTTTTAAATGAGTGATCGTTTCGCTTGATAAGACCCTTATTCATCGCCTGGAATCGTTTAAAGCCCTTTGAATAGTTTGCAGTTTGCACTGAAAGTGTCTTTTGGACCTTGAACCGTTTGGTTCCCATTAAAGTCCATTATATGGAGAAAAATCCTGGAATGTTTTCATCAAAAACCTTAATTTCTTTTCCACTGAAGAAAGAAAGACATGGACATCTTGGATGACATGGGGGTGAGTACATTATCAGCAACGTTTTTTTTTAAAAGTCTGGCAATATTGTGCTTGGTGACCTTCACAGTCCACAGGCACCTTTGGTCAGCATGCCACTCTTAGAAGAAATGGTTCTATTTAGAACCAGAAATGGTTCCATCCCCCGCTTCATATATGGAACTCCAAAATGGTTCTATATAGAACCATTTTTTTTGGTAAAAGGTTCTATTGGCCAAGTATGGAACCCCAGGGTTCATATTTTTTTAAGAGTGTATAGAACCTTTTAGGGATTCCAAATACGTAGTGCTGATAGAACCTTTTAAGGTTCTATATAGAACCGTTTCTTCTAAGTGTTCAGTGGGTATTAACGTTCCCATAGCAGGAACTGACCTAGCATTGAGTTCCCTTGAAAGGGAACATCTTAGGCTCCATGTGACATCGTCGGACTGCCGTCGACCAATAAGCGTGACGTTAATTCACAAATGCTTTCTCAGGGAACCGGGGTTACATGTGTAACCCTAAAATGTTTTTATTTTTAACATTTTAGGGCTGCCAAATATATTTAACATTGTAAAGTTTTGCACAGGCGAGATGTTAAGGTTTCAAATCGTACCAAAACTTCTGTTTTCTTGTGGTTCAGTGGTTCTGAATGGTCCCAGCTTCTCAATTGAATCCGACCCAGAAGAGCATTCTCGAGACGCAGAAGAAAAACTAAAGATGTGTAAAGGCCTGACGCTATGTGTGTGCTACGCCGCCAGCATTGGTGGGACAGCCACGCTCACGGGCACTGGACCAAACCTCGTTCTGATGGGACAGATGAATCAGTAGGTACCTCACATTAGAGCTTTTTCCCCTAGGCGTAACAGAAACATACCATATTACATTCTTATTTTTTAATAAGCATATTAAATCAAGATTTGTTTGATCTACAGACTATTCCCAGACAACCCTGACATCATAAACTTTGCCTCATGGTTTGGATTTGCCTTCCCCAACATGATCATCATGCTCATACTGGCCTGGCTGTGGCTACAGATTGTATTTCTGGGTTTAAAGTGAGTGTCATTTCCTCCGCTATCATTTCCATGCTATCATATCACACATAGTCGGTTATCCTAACATTTAATGTGTAAATGAAGCTTCAGAAAGACATGGGGCTGTGGGACGGTGAAGACAGAGAAGGAGATTGCTGCCTATAATGTAATCAAAGAGGAGCACCGCAGTCTTGGGCCCATGACCTTTGGGGAGCTGAGTGTCCTTGCCCTCTTCATCCTCCTGGTGGTGCTTTGGTTCACTCGAGAGCCAGGCTTTGTGGCTGGCTGGGCGACGAACTTTTTCAATGCCGAAAAAGAGTAAGGATAAAAGCACTATCATTGATAAGACACAGAAACCATTTTAGTGGCGTTTGCTAAGGCAAGCATCACTAATAGTATTGCTCATCCTAAGTATATTGTGTTACAAATGTGAATGATACCTCAAAAACATGTTGAGGAAAGGTTTTTTAGTATGTGTTTTTAAGCAATTTTAGCTTATGTGTGCGTGTGTATTTGTAATTTTTAAATACGAACTCACTAAAGTAGTAAATTCTGTTTTGTACATTTATGATATAATGACAACCACCAACATGGTAATGAGATGTTAATGAGAAAGCCAGATGTAGAATCAAAGCTCATCACAAGCTAAGGTAAAAACGTATTGTAAACCAAAAAACAGGTTTTTACTGTGGCATTTTTACAGTCTCTTACCGTTAAAACTATGCTTATTTTTGTTGAGGCAACATTTACAAGGACGACATTTTCATTTTTTACAAACATTGTAAAATAGTAATACCTTTGTGAAGTAACACCACTTTATATAATACAATTATATATCTTGTGCACTGTGAAAGGAAATGTCCTCTGATACCGTTTGAGGGTAAACTAATTTCGTTGTACGACCTACGTACAACTTTGTCTATACGACCCAAATCGACTTTTTTTTAATAAAAAAAAAGGTTCCCTTCATCTCAGTTGAATAAGATTTTGTGACTTTTCATACATTATATCTATACACACACACACACAAAAACTGGGCTTGATTCGGTTGTTCTGAAGGTATGTAAAAAAAAAAAAATTAACACTTCTGGTCTTCGGGGTCAATATGACCCCACATTGAGATGAATGGGAAATGTGAAAAAAAAAAAAAAAAAAAAAACGAAATTTTCTTTGTGTCAAAAAATAAATAAAAAAAATCCGGCATAAATCTGGCAAAAACACAGCATTAATGAATAGATGAGAAGTAAACAAAAAAAAAAGATATATTATTTGTATGATTAAAAATGTACACTGTAAAAAAATATCGATGGTTTAACTTAAAAAAGTAAGTAACCCGGTTGCCTTAAAATTTTAAGTTGATTGAACTGGAAAAAGTGAGTTAATACAATGAAGGAGATTAATTTAACCATCAGAAACTTAAAATTATATGTTATCTGAACTAAATAAATTATTTAAGTTGATTTGACAAAAGAAAAAATGTTGTGATTACTACACTGTAAAAAAATATTGTTGGTTTAACTTAAAAAAGTAAGTAACCTGAGTTGCCTTAAAATTTTAAGTTGATTGAACTGGAAAAAAGTGAGTTAATACAATGAAGTAGATTAATTTAACCATCAGAAACTCAAAATAATAAGTTATCTCAACTAAATAAATTATTATAAAGTTGATTTGACAAAAGAAAATATGTTGTGATAACAAATCTTGAAAATATTTTTTACAGTGTACATTTTTTGTACAATTACTCAATCGAAGCCCAGAAGTGTAAACAGGAAGCAAAGACCATTTGAAGGTTGAGGAGCCTCCAAACTGAACAAAAACATGACAAAATAGACACAATGTTGAAAAAAAAACATTAATATCCATTCAAGAATGACCTCATGTCTATAGGCAAAATGCCTCTAAAATTAAACGAAGTAATTTAAATTGACAGCTGTCAATTTTTGAACCATTGGTTAACACACACAGCGTGTTCTCCTGTTATCAGCTGTGGCGTGTACCTTTATTTGTAGGTCAAATGTCCAGCAAAAAAAATGTGAATGGAGTTGCCCCACATTGCAAACAACATTTGTGTACATTTCCTGACGACAGTCACATGCTAAGATTTTAAGGATTTAAAACTGTGAACTGAGATTCTCTCTAGGTGAAAGGTCTAAACCAAAAAATAACTGAATATAATAGAATCTGCACACAAACACTTTTAAATAATCTGTTGGGTTGTGACCTCTAACCCCTTGTTCAACCTCATGTGCAGGTTTGTGACGGATGCCACAGTGGCGGTGTTTGTAGCTGCCCTGCTTTTTGTTTTTCCCTCTAAACCTCCGCGTTTGTGCTTCTGGAGAGAACAGAGCTTTGACACAGGTCAGTTTAACACCTGCTCAGCTGATGTCTTGTTTGACTATTAAGCTAGATAGTGTAGATAACTTAATCGATAGCTATATGTATAGGTATATACAACGCATTCTCATCCCAAGGCATCATATACGACACTTTTGCAAAAGCTTAAACGTCCAACGCACATGGCACCGTTAAATGAGACGCTTAGGTATGGGGTAGGGTTAGGGTTAGACCACTAGGAGGCGCCTTCTGCCCCATATATATCTGCGTCTCATTTGACGCTTAAGGGTGCCATGTGCTTTGGAAGTTTAGGCTTTGGTAAAAGCGTCGTATATGACGCCTTGGGATGAGAACGGGCTCGAATATTTATATATAGTATACACTCACTTTTAGGTGGCGGACGGAGTACACGGCTTTATTACTTGAGTAAAAGTACAGATACCCCTTGCTAAATTTGACTCAAGTAAAAGTACTGAAGTACTTGTTTTTAAAAGTACTTGAGTATCAAGAGTACATTTTTAAGATTTGAACAAATATATATACAGTATATATATATATATATATATATATATATATATATATACTGTATATATATTAATATTTGTTGATGATATTAATCAGATAATGTGAAAAAACAACATTAATGAACATAATCTTGTTTTTTCACATTATCTGATTTTTTTCTTGTTGTTGCTGCAAAATAATTTGGTATTTTAATGACATTAGGTAGAGTACTGTTGAGAATTTGTTGATATTGTTATATATATATATATATATATATATATATATATATTTGAAGAGTTCAGATGCAAAAGCCTCTAAGTGCCATTTAAAATTTTCTTCTAGAATGATCATTTTCATCAAGCTTGTATATTTAAGTTCAGTAATTTCACTTAAATGGCAAAGAGGATTACATATTAATTGTCATTTAAGTGAAATTACTGAACTTAGATATACAAGTTTGATAAAAATGATCATTAAAGAAGAAAATTTCAAATGGCACTTAGAGGCTTTTGCATCTGAACTCTTCATATATATATATATATACTGTATATATAAATGTCAATGAAAAAAGTTAATACATAAATAACACGAATAAATATGACTGTGGTCTATGTCAGTGCCCCAGCAAGACAGTGGGCCGACTCCAGCTTTGCTGACATGGACTGTGGCACAGAAGAAGATGCCCTGGAGCATCATCCTGCTGCTGGGGGGAGGCTTTGCCCTGGCTAAAGGCAGTGAGGTACAACACATGCTTCTCAAAATCTGTCTTTGTGTATTTGATTTCGAGTATGTTCAAGTCAGATATATTTGTATAGCCTTAGTGCTTTACCACAGACCAAGTTTTAGGGTTGGGCGATGTGACAGTAATAAGTTTGATCTAACTAGTATGTTGTATTTATAGTATGGTATGTATTGTTCTATTAAACAATAAGTCTGATGATCAAAAGGATTTAATAGATTTGTTCTCATTGTATATTAAGTGTCTTTAAATTAAGATTTTAAATTAATAATTTAGACATGAGAAAGACTAAAGATAACCTGCAGTTCTTAATTAAACACCTTATAAAATGTCAGCTTCACTCGCTCGTCATGTCTTCTGTTTTTGTTTACTTTTATCTGGGTCAATGCTCAGGTCTCAGGACTGTCAAAATGGCTTGGAGATCAGTTGTCGCCTCTTCAGAGTATTCCTCCCTGGGCGATTGCCATTGTCGTGTGTCTGATGATCGCTACCTTCACTGAATGCACCAGCAATGTGGCCACAGCAACATTATTTCTGCCTATACTCGCATCTATGGTACGTACGCATCTAATATTCTTAAACTGTGAAGCTGGCAAATAAATAAATGCATGCTCCTCGTACACCTTTCATCAACACAAAAATGCTGTGTGATTCAAGGCACTTCAGTAGGCCTTAAAGCATTTTTTTTCTTTTTTTTTTCTTTTTTTTGGGGGGAGGGGGGGGGTATTTTAGGGTATTTAATTTTATATTTATATTTAAAGTATATATTATTAAATTTAAAGTATATAATATTAAATTTAATATTTTAAGTAATTAATACTTTTATTTGGAAAGGACATTAATTTGATTCAGCCATTCCTGTAAAGACTTTTACAAAAATTCTATTTCAAATAAATGTTCTTTTGAGTGGAGTAATGGCTTCTGAAAATTCAACATTGCCATTATATTATAAAAAAAAATAATAATAATACAGACCACAAATTTTGAATGGCCATGTATAGATCTGAATCACTGATTGAAATATTATTAACGTTTGTTTCATGTTGATTTTGCAATAGTGAGATATAACTACATTTTTTCAAACTCACATGTTGCATTCACGTTGGGTTTTAAAGGGAATTAAAGATTTATTTGTTTATCTGTCATTTATATTATACCAGAGAGAGACAAATGAAGAAGTTGCTTAATTGTGTCGTTTTCTTTTAATAAGCACAGCTTCTTCCTCCATAAATCTCTCTCTGGATTTCACCTTCGTTGTCTCTTGCTGTGCGGTTGGCACTTCCTGCCCTCTTCTCATGAATTAGCCTCTGCAAAAGAGCCTGTGAATGGAGGGATTTGTAAGCTGAAGTGGCTCATATGGGAGAACCATGGAGATGTGTCATTGTTGTCAAGTTGAGAAAAAGAAAGAGAAAAGAAGATTGGGAAAGAACTGGCATTGGGGGAAGATCGAGGGTTTTCAACTCCTCGCTAACTCACTCGTTTCTGAAGGCAGATCCGCAGACGCTCCTCTGTGTGCCAGCATTGTTCATTCTCCTCTGTTACCTGCTTTGAGAACAGAGCCAGATCACTGTAGAACGTAGAAGGTTGTTTGATACAATAACGACGATCAACAATAATGACTTATCGAATATATTTTCGTAACACCCCGTCTGTCTGCTATTGGCTGATTATACAGGCCGTATTGAAAGCTTCTGTTCCCGGAAGAAATTCCTTGTTTGTTTGAGCAAACTTGGCAATAAAGAATTGATTTTATTTTATTGTAAATTAAATGTTGTATGTGTTAACATTCAGGCAGGAAGAAAGTGTAGTAGACATGGACATTTTTGCAGCTTTTGGATGGATGGAGGGATGGATAGATAGATGCACGAGTTTGTTATATATTTTTGTGTATATTTTTTATTGTTTTGTCTGAAATATTGTTGTTTTCAGGTCATAAACAATATAATTCACAGAGATAATGACGACTCGAAATGAGGCATATATGCAACAAACTATTCAGTATGCAGAAACCAAGGAAATAGGAACTAAAAATGTATGATGTGATAGATACATTTCAATTGTTCGCCACTAGGGGATGATATTTGTGTCAATGTGTTGTTTTTTTTAAAAAAAAAAAAGTTTTATAAATTTTCAATTACACGTTTTTTGTATAATAAAAAGGAAGAGTTTTAGTTGGTCTCTTTTTGGCCAGATTAACCAAGCTCACCATAGAACAATCCCTACAATTTAAAGTCCCTCTGTGGTGAAAAATTAAGGTTTTTTTGTGCTGTTTAGACAAACCATGTGTAAATGCATAAGTCAAGACCATTGCTGAGTCCTTAAATCAAATTAAATCCGTGAACCAAAGAGAGTCTTAAAAATGCGGTTTGAAGTCACTGGTGTTTCTGACGTCACACATTGTAACCATTCACGTCAACGTATGATCGTCAATGATTGGATTTCTGAGCTGGTGTGATTGAGTCGGGGTGGGGCTAATTTGCATATTCATACATCCGCATGTACAAAATATGTCATTTTTGTTATCAAAGATGAGTTTTAAAGGATAAGATGATTGACTTAAGGCGGACTTTAATGAAATAACGTATATTATAAAGACGTTTCATATTTAATGTCATTATATGATTTGTTAATTGCATTTAATAGATTATATTTGATAAAACATTTGTATTTGGTTTATGCATGTTTAAGTTGTTTTTTGTTGCATTTGCACAGTTCTGACCAGCAGGGGTCACCAGTGTGTGGCGTTTCGAGTGCTTAAGCGGAAAAGCGTTTTGTGAAAAATTGGTCCAATTGATTCAAAGTTTTGAAATGTTTTGTTTCCCATCACTACTAAACACAGAAAGCTAGAACTCAGATATGCAACTTCAAAACTGGTCTTAAAAATAAGGCCTGCAAGCTGCAATAAAGCTACTGTTGTTGTGTCGGACTGGTCGGAATGCAGCTAAATACATCATTTTAACTATGTATTTTTTCATTATTATAATATATAGGCCTATATTTAATTATTATTTGAATATATTTCAAAGGGACTAAATACATAGCATTAAATCCAATTCCATGTCTCAGTAAAATAAGCTGGTCTTATTCATTGTTTTTCTGTTTATTTCCAGTCCCAGTCTATACATATCAACCCTCTGTATGTCATGATCCCCTGCACCCTCAGTGCATCTTTTGCCTTCATGCTGCCAGTGGCCACCCCTCCAAACGCCATAGTCTTCTCATACGGATACCTGAAAGTGTCTGACATGGTGAGTGTTAGCCATTAATAAAACATGATTTTAAATATGAACCGTCACACAACTTTAAAAATGCACAGCGATATCTGAAGCAAATGCTTTGGCAATTAGATTAAATGAAGAAATGAAATTGGAAAAACATTATTGATGTGAATGTAGAACTATTAATTGCGGTAATTCAAATATTTGCTTTTATCCGCAGGCCAGGACAGGGATTGTCATGAATATCATCGGCATCCTCTCCATTACCTTAGCCATAAACAGCTGGGGCAGATCTATCTTCAGTTTAGACACCTTTCCCAGCTGGGCAAACACTACAGATGTGTGAGAGACTGAACCCCTCCTTTTGTCCGCTCAAACTGCACCGTTCAGCACTATCCTCGCCATGTTTCCAACTGAGGAGGCCAGGCAGGGTCAGAGCCAGTGGCTGGTTTCACTGGAGATGATAGTGTGTCATCACTTGTGCTGTGACTGTGCAGTTCAGTTGTTGTTTTTAATGTAATTTTTTATAAATTAATAATGAAATTATACAATAAAGTTGCTTGAAAAGCAGCTTTAAAAGAATATGTGGAAAGGCAAAAGGTTAGAATGTGGATTTTTAAACACAATATCTAAAAAGTGGACAACTGTGTACACACATGCGACAGAACAGTGTGATTATGTACAGTTCAAGATTCATTAACTCACTTTTGCAATGTAAATTTAATAATGTAAATTAAAATACTGTTTTTTCTTCATATTTCCTACTAATACATTTAAACACACTGTTTTACCTGCATATAGCCAATGTTTTAAATCAGTATACATTTGTGTTTTTAAATCTAATTGACATTATGTTTAGGACATTTTAGGGATATTTATAAAGGAACACATCTATAACATTGTAGTAGGTGAAGATGGGGTATATGTCACTTTTAAAAAATGTTTTAAATGTAATTTGTAACAAGTTAAGCATAGAAGATTATGATGTTTCATCCAGATTGTTTGGCCTATATGAGGAAACAGCAGAAATTGAAATATATTTGCTATTAGATGTTATATTTCTGTGAGTAATGAAATAAGCTTCTTTTCCACATTACCCATAAAATAAATATTTTATATACATATTTTATATATATTTTATTTTATATTGTGTATTTCAAAAATGAACTGCATTAGCACATTAAATCTATGATAAAGTCATAATAGATGAAGTGTTAAAATTATAAAGCATTGCCATTTAAAAAATGTGACATCTATTGTCAAGAGGAAAATTAAAAGTAGGGGAACTTTTCAGGTCCGTGTAATGCTTCACAATTCAGTTATCAGACTATACGATACAAATGAAAAAAAAAATGAATCTTGTGTATGCAATGTTTTTTTTTTTTTTTTTTTACCTTTACAGAGAGGACAAAAGTTATCAATATCTCATTTAAAGCGTTCCAGTTGGCTATATTTTTTCTTTTTACAGGATAGATTGTTATTTTAAAAGAGAGTTATTTTACTTAAAACATAATTTATTCACTGTTCGCCAAGTTTTACACCATTTCACATCTCCAAACATAGGAGCCCCCCCAAAAAGCGAGCTAACACGCATGCGCTGTAGTAGGTTTTTCGATTACGTTATGAAAATGTATGATCTATTTCATCTATGTTCCATTATATGCAGCACAAATTACATTATTTCATTAAATCTATCACTAATGACATCTTCGCATCTTTGTTTGACAGAATATATTAATGGTCAACTAAGAGTTAGCAGTTTAAGTTATTTATATGTCTGTAATGTAGCTTTAATGTTTAAATTCATCGACAATAATAGCCATAAGATGTCTTTTCCCTACTTGCAGCTTCAAAGCGGGCAAAGCGGTATGCAAATTTAAAAAATGGCACGGCCGTTGTCATGACACCGTACTCACTGTTACACAACGACGGAAAATTTTACGACACCAGCCGCACTGGTTTTCTGGCAAACATGGCGTCTCCGTAGGTGTCTCAAACAAAAACGGCATATTTTGGTTTAGATATTTCTCCTAAAGATCCGTTTAAAATTTACATTTGCAAGATAGTTTTCTCTCCCGTCGTCTGTCATGGCTGGGATTATGGAAACAGGTTTGTAATTTGTTGATGTTGACCATTAACGTGTTATTTCACTATATTCTTTCGCAAGACTGCAAAACAAGTTTGATTTGAGTGTGACAATTAATGTTAGTCTTTTGTATCATATGCCATTTACATTATGCGAAAGTAAATTCATACGTGGGGTGAATTCATACCGAAATATGTTGCATTTTCGTTCAAGTAATTTTTATAATAATAAATAACCTTACTTAAATAATAATAACCTTTTAAAATCATACTTTTCGCAGAGGAGCAGGCAAGAAACCGTTTCCAGCTGGAGTTGGAGTTTGTTCAGTGCCTAGCGAACCCAAACTATCTGAACTGTAAGAACAGACATTGATTGGCTTTGTTACAAGCTTATATTATAAATACTTTGTTAGAGTGATTCAGATATTTCAGTTAATGGTTCATCTATAGCAGTTTGAATCACTGAATCTAAGCTAATTTTGTTTCAATGGTTCAATTTCGTAGATTGGTCTTAATTTTTTTTCCCCACAAGCTTTTGTGCATTTAAATATGTCATATAACATCCTGCTTTTTATCCTGCAGTTTTGGCTCAACGGGGTTACCTGAGAGAGAAGCCTTTTGTCAATTACTTGAAGTATCTACTTTACTGGAAAGAACCAGAATATGCTAAATTCCTGAAGTAAGTCTTATGCTGTAAAATGTTTTACTGATCTGATATGTGTGTGTATGATAATTTTTATCAAGCTTGTATATTTAAGTTCAGTAATTTCACTTAAATGGCAATGAAGATTGTCTATTAATTGTCATTTACTGAACTTAAATATACAAGCTTGATGAAAATGATAAATGATCATTCTAGAAGGAAATTTCTATATATATATATATATATATATATATATACACACACACACAAGATTAAGGTAATGCGTTTTCTCCATGATGTAGACACTCATGCATGTATGGGAACAGACAGAAAGCACAAAAGTAAAAAAGAAAAAAAAGAAAAGAAAAACACCATAAACTTTTAATAAAAAGTGTTGTAGAGTGAATATGAAACCTGTAATGTTAGGAGATCTTTTGTAATGCATAGCTGTAGGTATCAGGACATATTCCAAGTGGTCAGAATATAAAAAAATATATATTTAAAATGCGTTTTCAAAAGAAAACGAAGTTCTATGTTATAAAGCCTGCAAGAGATTGAGCCTCAGTCAGATGGAGGAAAAAGTAACGCAAATAATTTAACATTACTTTACATGTAATTAGTTACTTTTTTTAAGGAGTAACACAATATTGTAACACATTATATTTAAATGTAACTTTCCCCAACAGATCTCATCTATATCTCCAATAATTCTCAATAAATGAATTTTCCTCTCATGGTGATTATGTGATTTGTCATATTAGATGTAGCTTAAATCTTAATCTTTTTCCCCTTAGATATCCTCATTGTCTGCACATGTTAGAGCTGTTGCAGTATGAGCACTTCAGAAAAGAGCTGGTGAATGCGCAGTGTGCCAAGTTCATAGACGAACAGCAGATCCTACATTGGCAGCATTACTCCCGGAAGCGTACGCGCTTACAGCAAGCGCTCGCGGAGCAGCAGCAGCAACAGCAGCCGCAGGCTCCATCCCATGGCAACACCACCTCCAAATGAGGCCGTTAACACGCTCCTGCTGCCAGTTACTCTTTCACTGGAACATTTTTGTAAAAAAAATCGGGCTTTATCCAAAATTCCTAATGTTGTGTCTGTTTATACGACTGGAGAGAAAGGTAAAATAGCTTCAAAAGAAGGTAAGGGCAGAGTGAAATAGATTGTCGTCGAGCAGTATGTCATGTCTTACATTTGTTAGCTCCACCTGCCACATGTTTTATCTTTATATTTGTATTATGTTTATGTATGCATTTTGGACAAAAGCAGAAACCCAAATCCAAAATAAAGATTTGCTTTACTTCATTGCATTACTGTATCTTAAAAAAAAAGAAAAAAAAAAAAAAAGAGAATACATTGTGACAAGTTTCCTATAAATTTTTACTTTAATATGAACTAAGAATTGATGAACAATACTTCAACAGCATTTATTAATTTTATTTCACGTTAATCTCGACATTTACTACATTAAAAGCTTGTGTTTGTTAAAAATGAGTTAATGCACTGTGAACATGAACAAACAGTGATTTGTACATAACATTAAGAAAGATTAATAAAAACTGTGTTGCTCATTGTTAGTTCATAAAGTGTTAATACTGTAACTGTTAACAAATGAAAACTTATTACCGTTAACATTAGTTAAGATGAAATAACAATGAGGAATAATTCTACAGCGTTTAATAATATTATTACTTAATGTTAATTTCACCACTTACCAATTGTAATGATTCCTGTCTGTTTCCCTTGTCTTGTGTGAACTTTTGCTATTTCCTGTTCCGTGCCATGTTTTGTAGTCCTTTGTAGTTTTTCTTGTTGATGAGTTCCCCCAGGTGTTTCTGATTAACCATGCCCCCTTGTTACCTTGTTTATCTTGTTTGTCTGTGTATTTAAACCTCTGTGCTTCAGTTGTTGGGTGTTGGTCATTGTTTAAATGTTTGCTGTTCCTAAGTTCCGGTTCTGAGTTCCTGTTCTTGTTGTTCCCTGGATCTCCTGTTTGTTTTGTTATTATTAAAAGTGCATTTGGATCTATTCTCCGCTTCATTCCTGCCTGCAGCGTAATAGAACGACCGACCAAAATGAATCCAGGAGCACTAGAAAGAGATCTCCGGCCAACTAAACATCCACGGCTGATCATAATTCCTAGGATGGCGGCCGCCATGCCAGATTGGTCGAAGTATCTTTGCGCCCCGTCAGATCTGCGTGCCGAACTGGACCTGTGCACCCTGCCAGATTTTAGTGCGGTGCCGGCGCTCACTATCAGCCCTGCCGAGCCCGAGCTCCACGTCAGCCCTGCCAATCCAGAGACCGTCCAGCCAGAGACGCTTCGCGTCACTTCTGCCGAGCCGGTGTCTACGGACAAGATGGCCGATTCAGAGACTGTTCATGTTACCTCTGCCAATTCAGAGACTGTTCAGGTCACCGCCTCCGAGCCAGTGTCTAAAGACAAGATGGCCGCCTCCAAGCCAGTGTCTACGGACCAGATGGCCGATTCAGAGACTGTTCACGTTCCTTCTGCCGATTCAGAGTCTGTTCATGTCACTTCCTTCGTGCCAGTGCCTAAAGACAAGATGGCCAATCCAGTCTGTTCCTGTTCCCGAGCCAGTGTGTGTGTTGTCTGTCCCCGAGCCAGTGTGTGTGTTGTCTGTTTCCGAGCCAGCGTCTGTTCCTGTGTTTGTGTCTGTCCTTG